>JACEEZ010019255.1:87500-115000 GCA_016584305.1 Chionoecetes opilio | reverse complement strand
GTAAATATAAAATAGACTTCTTGTTGGTCTGGCAATACTGCATCATTATATAGAATCACCACCATGAGTGTAGCTGCAAAAAATATGGCCAAAACATGTTAGAATTTTTTTTTTGTAAAGTTCTCTCTCTCTCTCTCTCTCTCTCTCTCTCTCTCTCTCTCTCTCTCTCTCTCTCTCTCTCTCTCTCTCTCTCTCTCTCTCTCTCTCTCTTTTCTCCCCTCTCTCTTCTCTCTCTCTCTCCTCTCTCTCTCTCCTCTCTCTCTCTCTCTCTCTCTCTCTCCTCTCTCTCTCTCTCTCTCTCTCTCTCTCTCCTCTCTCTCTCTCTCTCTCTCTCTCTCTCTCTCTCTCTCATTCTTTCAGTAACACGACATTTTCTTGAACTACTCTATAAATAATGACACACACACACACACACACACACAACACACAACACACACACACACACACACACACACCACACACACACACACACACACACACGTAGTGTAGTGGTTAGCACGCTCGGTTCACAACCGAGAAGTCTCGGGTTCGATCCCCGGGCGGAGTGGAAACAGTTGGGCTGTTTCCTTAAAAAACCCGAGCCCCTGTCCACCCAGCAGTGAATGGGTACCGGGTGTTAGCCGGGGGTTTGTGACCCGCCTCCCAGGGTGGTGGCTTCGGCCAACACTTAACCACTAAGGATGAATGATAAAAATGTTGATATGGAGACGGGGCCATACGAGCATCGCTCTGGCCCTGTAAAATACAACTAGATGAACACACACACACAAAAACACACACACACAAATACACACACACACAAAAACACACACACACAAATACACACACACACACAAAAACACACACACACAAATACACACACACACAAAAAAACACACACACAAGCACATTTTTTTCTACCTTAGAAATAGACAAAATACAAAAAGTTTTCCATTTATTTCAGAGAGAGAGAGAGAGAGAGAGAGAGAGAGAGAGAGAGAGAGAGAGAGAGAGAGAGAGAGAGAGAGAGAGAGAGAGAGATAGAGAGAGAGAGAGAAAGAGAGAAAGAGAGAGATCATACAACGACGAGAGAGACAACTACCATATACTTCAAGCACAAGGCTGGCTATAAATCCTGGCGTGAAAACAATGTCATATATTTTTCCACGTTGAAACACCCTGCGGTCCTGGCGGCGACGTGATCTTCCCAAAGTATTCCTGTATCTGTGTCTTCATGGTGAATATACGCTTGCAGGGAGAGGCAGGTGAAAAGCAGCTAGATGGTTGGTTTAATATAGGAATGGTAATGTGGTAGGTTTATTAAGAACATAGACATGAATAATAAGGAAGCTACAAGAGGCCGCGAGGCCTACACGTGGTAGTTCCTGTCACCTAACACGACCTACATCCACCTTCCATCCCCATCCATGAACCTGTCCAGCCCCTCTTTAAAGCTCCCCAATGACTCCGCACTAACTACCTGTCTATTGAGTCCATTCCAATCATTCATCATCCTATTTGTGAACCAGTTTTTCCCTATTTCCTTTCCAAATCTACGCCCTTCCAGCTTGAATCCATTACTTCTTGTTCTACCCTGGTTAATAGCCGTAAGAACTTTTCCTACCTCTCCTTTATTAAATCCCTTTATCCATTTAAAAAAACTTCTATCAGACCCGCCCCTTATCTGCGTCTCTCGAGTAAAGGGGTAAATTTAAATAACTTCAATCTCTTCTCTAACAAAAAGTTCGGATCCCTTAAAATTTATTTTGGTCACCTTTCCCTGCCCCTGATTCTAAAAAGGCTTACTCCTGAAATATGGAGACCAAAACTGAACTGCATGTCTAGGTTGAGGCCCTGACTATATATAGATGGGAAATAGCTAGGTTTGTGGGGGGTTTTTTATATAAATGGAAATACTAGGGTGTTTTTAGGTTTTATAATGATAGGCATAGCTGGGAGTGTGGTAGGTTTTTATATAGATGGGAAATTGTATTTTTCGGTAGGGTTTTATATAGATAGGCATAGCTGGAGTCTCTCTCTCTCTCTCTCTCTTTTCTTTTCCTCTCTTTTCTCTCTCCCCTCTTTTCTCCTTTTCTCTCCTTTTCTCTCTGGTCCCCCTCTCTCCCCTCCTTTTCCCTCTCTCTCTCTCTCTCCCCTCTCCTCTCTCTCTCTCTCCCCTCTTTTCCCCTCTCCTCTCTCCTCCTCTCTCTCCTCTCTCTCTCCCTTTTCCCATTTCACCTTTGTTTTTTTTCCCCCTTTTCTTGTAATTACATCCTGCGTACGTGCCCTTTCCCCGGAACCTCCTCCTCCTCCTCCTCCTCCTCCTCCCCCTTTTCCTCCTCCTCCCTCCCCTCCTCCTCCTCCTCCTCCTCCTCCTCCTCCTCCTCCTCCCCCTCCTCCTCCTCCTCCTCCTCCTCCCTCCTCCTCCCTCCCCCTTTTGCCCCCCTCCTCCTCCTCCTCCCCCCTCCTCCTCCTCCTTCCTCCTCCTCCTCCCCCTCCTTCCCCCTTCCTCCCCTCTCTTTCCTTTTTTCCCTCCCCCAGGCTTAAAGTCGATCATCTTTGTAAAAAACTTGCTCCTCATACCCAATTTTACTCCATTGTGTTTTGTTTGTGTGTCTCTTGTGTGTTTTGTTTGGTGTTGTGTGTGTGGTGTGTGTGGTTTTGTGTGTTTTAGAAAGGTAAAAAAAGTAAAAAACAAATTTTAACATTACCCCACAAGAGGGAAGAGAGAGAGAAGAGAGAGAGAGAGAAGAGAGAGAGAAGAGAGAGAGAGAAAAGAGAGAGAGAAAAAATGGGAAGAGAGAGAGAAAAGAGAGAGGAGAGAGAGAGAGGGGGAGAGAGAGAGAGGGGAGAAGAAAAAAACACCCCGGACTACAGAAAACCACCCCACACACACCCCCACACACAAAACACCACACACACCCCACACACACACAAACAACACCCCACACACCCCACACACACACTTTAATTTATCCCCCCTCAAATAAAAACGATAAAAAAATACTAATAATGACAAGTGAGCAAATTAAAGACATGCATATTATCATAAATATGTCCAGTTATTCTTTTGCTGATTCATTCTATGTTTCTTCTGTTACTTTCTTTTAGGGTGTTCATTTTAAAATTTGGGTTTTAAAAATTTTTCCTTTTCTATTGATATTTATTGTTAATTTTTTTTCGTACACTTTTTTAAGCCCAGAAAGGATTGGGACCTTTAAACCCCCCTTTATTTAAGGGAAAAAAAGGTTTTTACCGGAATTTTTCCCCAAGGCCAAATATACAGAACTTTGGAAAATAACCCTCCTATCGGAATATTTTCCCCTCTCTCTCTCTCCTCTCTCTCTCTCTCTTCCTTTTTCTCTCTTCCCTCGTCTTCTCTCTCTCTCTCTCTCTCTCTCTCTCCTCTCTCCCCTTTTCCTCTCTCTCTCTCTTCCCCTCTCTTTCTCTCTCTCTCTCTCTCTCTCTCCTCCTCTCTCCTCTCTCTCTCTCTCTCCTCCTCCTCTCTCTCCCTTTATCTCTCTCTTCCCCTCTCTCCCCTCTCTCCCCTCTCCCCTCTCTCTCTCTTCCTCTCTCCTCTCCTCTCTCTCTCTCTCTCTCTCTCTTCTCCCTTTCCTCCTCCTTCTCCTCTCTCTCTCTCTCCCTCCAAACTCTCTCTCCTCTCTCCTTTTCTCTCTCTCTCTTCTTCCCTTTTTTTCCCCTCTCTCTCTCTCTCTCCCGGGCCTTTCCCCCTTTTCCAAAAAACCGGGCCCCTCTCTCTTCTCTCTATCTCCCCTCTTCCCCTTTTCTCTCTCTTTCTCTCCCCGTCTCTTCCCCTCTCTTTCTTCCCCCTCTCTCTCTCTCTTTTCCCTCTCTCTCTCCCCTCTCTTCTCCCTTCTCCTCTCTCTCTCTCTCTCTCTTTTCCTCCTCTCTCTCTCTCTCCCCTTTTCGAAAAAAATTGTCCTTTCCCGAAAAATACCAAAATTAAAGGTTCTCTTTTTTTTTTCCAAATTCTTTTTTCCGGGGTTTTTCCCCTTTTCTTTCCTTCTTTCCTTCTTTTCCCCTCAAACGCCCATTTCCCCGTAATAAAAATTGTTTTTTTAAACCCCGGGGGCCCCCCCAAAATTATAACCCAATTCAGAATTTAAAATTTTCTTTTAATTTTTTCTTTCTTGGTTTTTCCTTTTCCCCTTTTACCCTTCTTTTTTGTTTCCCTTTTCTTTATTTCCCTGTCCCCTTTTTTTTAAACCTTTTGGGGCCCCCTGGTGTTCCTTAAGGTTCGTTTTTTTTTTTTTCCCCTTTTTCCTTTCCCCCTTTTTTTTGTTTGTTTTCTCTTTTTCTCTTTTTTTTCTTTTTTCTTTTGTCTTGGTTTTTTTTCCTTTTTTTCTTTTTTTTTTCTCTCTTCTCTCTTTTCTCTCTCTTCTCTCTCTTCTCCTTTTTCCCCTCTTTTCCCCTCTCTCCCTTTTCTCTTCCTCTCTCTCTCTTCTCTCCCCTTCTCTCTCCCCTCCTCCTCCCTCTTCCTTTTCTCTCTCTCTCTCCTCTCTCTCTCTCTCTCGGCAGCACAAAAATGGTAGTCCTGGGCACTCTAAAACCCTTTAAAAACAAAAATAGGCCCAAAAAAAAAGGGCCCCTCTCTCTCTCCTCTCTCTCTCTCTCTCTCTCCCTCTCCTCTCTCTTCTCTCCCTCTCCTCTCTCTCTCTCTCCTCTCTCTCTCTCTCCCCTCTCTTTTCTCTTTTCTCTCTCCTCTTCTCTCTCCTTTTCTCTCTCTCTCCTCTCTCTCTTTTCTCGGTCCTTTTCTCTCCTCTCCTCCCTTTTCTCTCTTTTTCTCCCCTCGCTCTCTCTCTCTGTCTCCCCCTCCCCTCTCTCTCGCTCTCTCGCAAAATTTCCCCATGTTTTTTTTTTCCTCACCTACTTTTCAATTTTTTTCTTACCTGTTAGAATTAATATATAAATTCAACCTTGTATTTATGTTTTACTATACTCATTCACATTCATTCCTCACCTACATTCCTTTTTTTTCATCCATACACTTTCATATTCATATAAAAAAAAAATTCATCACTTTTTTTCTCAGTTCTTCCAAAAAACTATTCAAGGTTGTTGCATTATTTCCAACCCTCTATATATTTTTCTTCTTGTATTTCTACCATTATATACGCATGGCCTCGCTCTGTTTCTGCATCATTTCTTTATCCATCTGTCTGTGCGCTCCCGGAAGTGACCGCGATATACGTAGGTACACATTTTACTTCGACCTTCAATTTTCTTGCTACATATCTCATTTTTTTTAATAATTCTCTGGTTGTGTTATTTACTAGTTTGGGAGTGAAAGTGAGGTGAAAATGAGACTATGAAGGTGTGTGTGAGAGGGACCTGTGTGTTTTTTGTGTGTGTGTGTGTGTGTGTCCGTGTGTGTATGTGTATGGATGTACCGAAGAGATTGAACAAAAAATAGACGAGACTCATTTTCTCCTTGATGACTATTATTGACTTTTATTGATAGGTTTTGGTGAGCTAGAAACGATGCATTTCTTACCTTTATAAGCTAGAGAAAAAGTATATTATTATTTTTTTTGTTTTTTTGTTATTGGCGTTGTAAACAAGAAAGATTCAGATTTAGACATTTTTTATTGGCAGTTTATTTTGTTTTCTTCTTCGTGTTATTTTTCGTCTTCTATTTCTTCTTCTTCCTTCTTCTTTCTTCTTCTTCTTCTTCTTCTTCTTCTTCTTCCTTCTTCTTCTTCTTCTTCTTCTTCTTCTTTTTCTTCTTCTTCTTCTTCTTCTTCTTCTTCTTCTTCTTCTTTTCTTCTTCTTCTTCTTCTCTTCTTTTTCTTTTTCTTCTTTCTTTTCTTCTTCTTTCTTTTTTCTTCTTCTTCCTTCTTCTTTCTTCCTTCTTTTTCTTCTTGTCTTTTTCTTCTTCTTCTTCTTTTTCTTTTTTCTTTCTTCTTCTTCTTCTTCTTCTTTTTTTCTTCTTCTTTTCCCCCTTCTTCTTCTCTTATCTTCTTCTTCTTCTTTTCCCTTTCTTTTTTTCCCTCTTTTTCTCTTCTTTTCTTCTTTTTCTTCTTCTTTTTCCCCTTCTTTCTTTTTCTTCTTCTTCTTCTTCTTTTTCTTCTTCTTCATTTTCTTCTTCTTCTTCTTCTTCTTCTTCTTCTTCTTCTTCCTCCTCTTTATCATTTTTACCACATTACTCGTTACAACATAAATATAATATCCAGCTCTCTTTTCTATTTCTTAACGTATTTTACATGACCCTTCAACGAACTCGGTCTCATTACAAGTATTAGCTCTTGTAACCTATAATTGTCTAGTGGCGCCACTTGTTAAACTTTGTTTTGCTTTAATTTAGCACTTGTTAAAGGCGAGTAGGAGTTTTTAGTTGCCAACTTTTTCTCAATACTTTAATTCTCAACTCACCTGAACTCAATACTCAACTTTTTTCTAATATTTCTTCACTGGTACAATGTTGGTCACAATGAACATTATTTTAGCACTAAGTAGAAGATTTTGATATCAAGCAGAACTCATTTAGGCACAAACAGCAAACTTTTGGCACCAGATATGATAATAATAATAGTAATAATTGTATTTTCACGCAAAGGCATGCAATAAAATTTTTAAAAATACATAAAATACATACATGAGTCAATGAACTTAAGTACTAAAGGAAATAAAAGATAATATATACCTACATTTAGTATGAGTTTTGACATAAGTTAATTAATAGTTATTTGCCGTGATAATAATAATGATGATAATAATAATAATGTTATTCTCACCCGAAGGCAAACAGAAAAAACAACAAAAACGACATAATATACACACATTAGGGAATGAACTTAAGTACTAAAGCAAATAAGAAATAATATCTACATACAGTTTAGTTTTGACACAAGTTAACAAATAGTTTGACACCAAGTATGAGTTTTGACACAAGTTAATATGTAGTTTTTTGATGTAATAATGTTTCTGACGCACCCTGTATCCTAGTAGCTTTTTTTATAATGTTTTTGACGCACCCTGTATCCTAGTAGCTTTTTTTTTAATGTTTTTGACGCACCCTGTATCCTAGTAGCTTTTTTTTATAATGTTTTTGACGCACCCTGTATCCTAGTAGCTTTTTTTTATAATGTTTTTTGACGCACCCTTTATCCTCGGACGCTGACACCAAGCTTGGCAGACACCACGTGCAAGTTTCTTGACGATGACATAAGTTTTTTTACCATGAATTAACAGTTTATATGTGGCACAAGGGAAAAACATTCACCTGTAATTTCCCCCCCACCCCCCACCCACCCCCCACACCCCCACCCCACCACCCCACCCCCCACCCCCCACCCCCCCCCACCCACCACCACCCCCCCCCACCACCACCACCACCCACCAAACCCACCCCCCCACCACCCACCCCCCCACCCCCGCCACCCACCCCCACCACCCCCCCACCTACCACCCCCCACCCCCCACCCCCCAACCACCACCCACCACCCCCCACCTACCACCCCCACCTACCACCTACCTCCCCCCCCCACCACCCCCCACCCCCCCCTACCACCTACCACCCACCCCCCACCACCCACCCCCCCCCACCCCCACCCACCCCCACCCCCTACCACCCACCATCCACCACCTCCACCCACCACCCACCACCCCCCACCCCACCTACCCCCCACCACCCCCCACCCACCATCCCCCACCACCCCCCACCACCTACCACCCACCCCCAAACCCCCCCCACCCCCCCCCACCACCCACCACCTACCATACCACCTACCCACCCACCACCCACCACCTACCCATACCACCTACCACCCACCACCCACCACCCACCACCCACCACCTACCACCCACCACCCACCACCCACCACCTACCACCCACCACCTACCACCACACCTACCACCCACCACCCACCACCCACCACCACCACCTACCACTACCACCTACACCCACCACCCACCACCCACCACCTACCACTACCACCTACCACCTACCACCACCACCCACCACCCACCACCTACAACCACCACCCACCACCTACCACCACACCTACCACCACCACCACCACCCACCACCCACCACCTACCACTACCACTACCACCCACCACCCACCACCTACCACCCACCACCTACCACCCACCACCACCACCACCACCCACCACCTACCACTACCACCTACCACCTACCACCCACCACCCACCACCACCACCTACTACCAATACCACCTACCACCTACCACCTACCACCCACACCCACCACCCACCACCTACCACTACCACCTACCACCCATAAGAACAATATCTATAGTTCATAACCTGTGAACTACATCTTTTTGGGGGGAATGAGATTGTAACCTGTGCCACTAACCTCATCCTCGCACCCTTTGTGAGAGCAGAAAGTTATTAGTCGTTAAAGAATTAAAATAAGAATATCAAGAAAAATGTATTCCAAAAATGGGTTGCCAAAAGGTTTTTTCCATAGCGTGAAATTGGTCGTGACACAAATATTTTTTCTTCCCTGCTTTCACGTGATCTTAATATTAATAGTACAGACATTTGCCTCCTTTTTTCAACTATTTGCCAACCGCCATGCAAGAAAAAAATAACGGAAAAAAAGGTGAAACTGGATTAAATTTGGCATGTAGTATTGTTGTTGTTGTTGTTGTTGTTATTGTTATTGTTATTGTTATTGTTGATGTTATTATTTTCATTGGTATTAATGTTATTTTTTGTTGTCATTATTTAACAATTATTATTATTACTATTATTACTATTACTATTATTATTGTTATTAGTAGTGTTATTAGTATCAGTATTATTATTATTGTTATTGTTATTATCACTATTATAACCACTACTACTACTACTATATACTACTACTGCTACACTACTGCTACCAATACTACTACTACTACCACTACTACCACTACTACTACTACTACTACTACTACTACTATACTACTACTTTTTTTTTTTTTTTTAAAAATACCCCCACCGCTTTTTTATTTGCGGATTCCTTTAATGGTTGGGTAACCCCAACTTGAGCTACTGACTGGGGCCCTAAACCATAGGTATACTACTACCACAAACTTACTCTCCTCTCTCCGTATCTCAAAAATATGCCGCTCTCCCACTACAGGGCCTGGTAGGTTAGGCCATCTAAATCGAGGGTTTGTGGGGGCGGAGTAATCTTACCCTAGACATAGGGGGGAGCCTGAGCGGGGGAGAAGGAAAAGAGACGGCACCTCATCCAGGCGAAACGTGGCCCCCTTGGCTGGTGTTCTTTTTGCCATACATCTGTAGTCTTGAATAGAAGCACTTGGCCTGGGGCCATCCCGCCGACGTAGTAAAAACCCGGGGTGTAAAGGGTGCCGTGGTAACATTTCGGATCCTTTTCCCCCATAACCCTGATTTTTCCCGTTCTTCTTTTGGTGAGCAGCCCCCGTGGGATCCTCTGTAGCGGGCGGCCTTTGGATCGAAGTTTCTGATGTCCAAACGCCCTGCCTCTGGTCCAGAAACCCCCAGCACTTACGTCCACTGGGGCCTGTTTTTGGTGTTGGCCGCCGTACTCAGGGTTTTCCCCTTTAGGGGGGGGGAGAGTTGGTTCGGTGGTGAGTCGGGGCATACCCCCCAAGCATCTGGCCGTCAAATTCCCTCACCCTCATCGTGCTGATGCACACGAACCCCCCTTTTTTTTTACTTCATTATGATCGACGTGTTTGGATCTCCACTACACAGGTTTGGGTAGCCCCCCACTGGCCAGCCTACCTAGAGCAAAGGCTTACGAATTCTTTTTTGTTTAGGCGAAGCCTTTTGCTCGAAGGCAAGCATGTTAGCCCGTTGGGCGTCCCGTTTTTTGGCAATGTGAATTTTTTTACGGGTTTTGATTGGATGACGTCTTTTAGGTGTTTCAAAATCTTCCCCTTTTGCATTCTTTTGTTTCTAGAATGGTTTTCTTAGCTCCAAGACCGCATTTGGCAGTTTTCCCTTTGCGTCTTGAGCTATGATTTTTTCGGTGAGGGCCCTGGTGAGGTGGATGGAGTCTCGGTTTTCTTCTCAGCCATTTTAGGGGACGTGATCCCCCCCCCACCCATCTTGGGTGGAAGTACAGCAGCCCCCCTCACGTCTTTCCTATGATGAAATTAGTTTTATTAGGTGGTGGGAAGGTTTCCTGATGGATTTTTCCCAAACGGTCTGAGGAGATGGCTGATGCCCGAGATGGGCGCTTGCAAGCTCCCGATGTTGTAGGCCCATGTGGAAAAGGGAGTAAGCTGCTGGGGTTTCTGTCTGGTAGCGGAAAAGCGCCCACCTCTTTCACCCACTCTGAACTTTCTCCCCAATATTTCTGCTTGAACCCGGTGTTCCAACTACTGCCCCAAATGCCGCTGCCCGCCTTACTACTACTACTATACTACTATATACACTAACTATTACTTCTACTCTCCACCCCCTATTATGTTTATTACAGCTCCAATATCGCCCCATTTCAGGTAAAGAAATGACGGGAACCATTACGAGCTCATTATTTATGTTGCATTAATAACGCGGAAATTCAATGCATTTTTGAACCATCCATCACTGGCTTCCTATTTCCGATAATATACTCTCTCTCTCCTCCTCTCTCCTCTTTTCTCTCTCTCTCTCTCTCTCTCTCTCTTCTCTCTATCTCCCCCTCCTCTTCTCTTCTCTCTCTCTCTCTCTCTCTCTCTCCTCTCTCCCCCCTCTCTCTCCTCTCCTCTCTCTTCCCCTCTCTAAGCCGAGTCTTATCCATCAAAACACCACAAGAATGTCTCCAAAGTAACATTTTGAAACAGTATGAATAAATAGAATGATAAGAGGATAGATAGATAAAGAAGGAGATAGGTGGACGAATGGATAGAGACAGGTGAATAGAATAATTTGTTGAATATTTGCGTGTGTCCGAGTATGAGTAAAGAAAATGCGATGCTGGTCTTGCAAATACAGAAAACCTTATTCTTTTTAGGGTAAACCATGATATATTTTCCTTGTTTTTATCGTTAATAAATTATACGCTTAGGTGTTACCATCATCACTATCTGCTTACATATTTATTATTACTACTATTACTATTTGCTTACATATTTACTATTACTACTATTACTATTTGCATACACATTTACTATTACTACTATTACTATTTGCTTACATATTTGTTACCATCATCATTATTTACAGTAGGCCTACATATCATCATTATTTACAGTAGGCTTACATATCATCATCATTATTTACAGTAGGCTTACATATCATCATCATTATTTACAGTAGGTTACCATATCATCATCATTATTTTCAGTAGGCTTACATATCATCATCATTATTTACAGTAGGCTTACATATCATCATCATTATTTTCAGTAGGCCTACATATCATCAAACATTATTTACAGTAGGCTTACATATCATCATCATTATTTACAGTAGGCTTACATATCATCATCATATTTACAGTAGGTTTACATATCATCATCATTATTTACAGTAGGTTACATATCATCATCAATTATTTTACAGTAGGCTTACATATTTATCATCATTATTTACAGTAGGTTTACATATCATCATCATTATTTACAGTAGGCTTACATATCATCATCATTATTACAGTAGGCTTACATATCATCATCATTATTTACAGTAGGCTTACATATCATCATCATTATTTACAGTAGGCTTACATATCATCATCATTATTTACAGTAGGCTTACATATCATCATCATTATTTACAGTAGGCTTACATATCATCATCATTATTTACAGTAGGCCTACATATCATCATTATTTACAGTAGGCTTACATATCATCATCATTATTTACAGTAGGCTTACATATCATCATCATTATTTACAGTAGGCTTACATATCATCATCATTATTTACAGTAGGCTTACATATCATCATCATTATTTACAGTAGGCTTACATATCATCATCATTATTTACAGTAGGCTTACATATCATCATCATTATTTACAGTAGGTTTACATATCATCATCATTATTTACAGTAGGCTTACATATCATCATCATTATTTACAGTAGGCTTACATATCATCATCATTATTTACAGTAGGCTACATATCATCATCATTTTACAGTAGGCTTACATATCATCATCATTATTTACAGTAGGCTTACATATCATCATCATTATTTACAGTAGGCCTACATATCATCATCATTTTTTACAGTAGTTACATATCATCATCATATTTACAGTAGGCTTACATATCATATCATTTTTTACAGTAGGCTTACATATCATCATCATTATTTACAGTAGGCTTACATATCATCATATTATTACAGTAGGTTTACATATCATCATCATTATTTACAGTAGGCTTACATATCATCATCATTATTTACAGTAGGCTTACATATCATCATCATTATTTACAGTAGGCTTACATATCATCATCAGAATCATTATCATAACATTATCTTATTTTTTTTACTATCCCTTCCACCTTTTATATATAATTAAACATTATTTTTGTCATTGATTCAAGATATAAATGTCATCTGATTAACGCCACAACTATCGTTATCATCACCATCATCATTGTCATCATTATTGTCATTATTAACATTAAAAATTGAAGAATAAAGGAGTCATTCAATCCATTATAGTACAGTCATCTGATTCATCACCACCACTACCACCATCATCCTCATCATCACCCTTATCATCACTACCCTCACTATCATCATCACTACCAACACCAACATCATCATTAAGAGATAGAAAAAGGAAACTATTATTGCAATCAATCAGAAAATGAATCACCATTTTTTCCACCATTATCACCATCATCATCACCATCATCATCACCACCATCATCATTACGGTGGGAAGTGAGGACCTCTTCGTTATACTTCTGCTCTAAGCTAACGTCGCGCCCTTGCTATAATGAGGCGAAGCAAGGACGAAGGGAGAAGAGGGAAGGGGGAAGGGGAAGGGGCGTCACATCTCCCCTCCTCTCTCCCCCCTTCCTCTTTTTTTATCCCCTTCTGTCCCTTTGTCGGGGGAAGGGAGGGGGGTGTTACTCTTCCCCTTCTCCCCTCCCTCCCTTCCCCTTTTTTTATCCCCTTATTTCCCTTTGTCTCATTTTTTATCTCCCCTTCATTTTTGTCTTAACCCTTCCCTTCCCTTCCCCTTTTCTCCCCTTATTTCCCTTTGTCTTCTCTTTTATCTACCCTTTATTTTTGTCTTTACTCTTCCCTTTCCCTTGTCTGGTTTTCTCTACTTCCATTTTTATTACTCCCATTCTATTTTATATTATTTTATTATTTTCCCTTTTTCTTCCCTTGATCTCCCTTTTCCTCTCTTTGTTTTCCTTTTTTTTCTCCCTCCTCACCTACCTTCCCTTTCCTTCTTTTCCATTCTATCTTTTTATTTATCCTGCCTGTTTCTCTTCCCTTCTCTTCTCCTCTCTTTATCTTCCTTTTCCTCTCCCCCTTCCCCTTCCCTTCTCTTCTCTTCTCTCTTTATCTTCCTTTTCCTCTCCTTCTGTCCTTTCCCTTCTCTTCTCTTCTCTTCTCTTTATCATCTCTTCCTCTTTCCCTTCCCCTTCCCTTCTCTTCTCTTCTCTATATCTTCTCTTTCCTTCTCATCCCTTCCCTTCCCTTCCCTTCCCTTCTCCTCTCACTCCTTTATTTACGTCGCGCCCTTCACTTACCTGCCTTTTTACTCATTACTAATTATGTCCTCGCATCTCTCCACTTTCTCTCCTCTCATCTCCTTTTTATTCCTCCTTTTTTAACGTTTCCCTGACCTTTCCATCCCTTTGTTCCTCATCCTTGCTTTATTCCTTCCTATTCCTATTCCTTCCTATTTTCTTCCTTCCCTACCAGTCACTTCCCTGTCCATGTATATGTTATTACTTCTCCTTCCATTCCTTTCCCTCTATTGTATTTATTCCTTCTTTCTTCCCACTCATTTATCATTTTTCTATTATATTTACCGTATTTTTCTTGGGGTTTTTTCATTTTATTTTCTGTTCCTATCTTTATTTATTTTTCATCTTCATTTTTCGACTATTTTCTTCTCTTCTCTTATTATTCTTTCATGCTATATCTTTATTATTTCCATTCATCTGTATTTTCTCCTTGCCCCTATATTTCATCACACGTATAGTACTCCTTCCCATCTTTCATGTTTTCCTTTTCTTTCATTTCCTTTTTTTTATCTTTTCTTTATTTCTGTCTTTCATTCTTTCTTTATTCATTCTCTCTTTATTTCTGTCTTGCATTCTTTCTTTACTTCATTCTCTCTTTATTTCTGTCTTTCATTCTTTCTTTATTTCATTCTCTCTTTATTTCTGTCTTCATCTTTCTTACTTCATTCTCTCTTTATTTCTGTCTTTCATTCTTTATTTATTTCATTCTCTCTTTATTTCTGTCTTTCATTCTTTCTTTACTTCATTCTCTCTTTATTTCTGTCTTGCATTCTTTCTTTACTTCATTCTCTCTTTATTTCTGTCTTTCATTCTTTCTTTACTTCATTCTCTCTTTATTTCTGTCTTTCATTCTTTCTTTACTTCATTCTCTCTTTATTTCTGTCTTTCATTCTTTCTTTATTTCATTCTCTCTTTATTTCTGTCTTTCATTCTTTCTTTACTTCATTCTCTCTTTATTTCTGTCTTTCATTCTTTCTTTATTTCATTCTCTCTTTATTTCTGTCTTGCATTCTTTCTTTATTTCATTCTCTTTATTTCTGTCTTTTATTCTTTCTTTATTTCATTCTCTTTATTTCTGTCTTTCATTCTTTCTTTATTTCATTCTCTTTATTTCTGTCTTTCATTCTTTCTTTACTTCATTCTCTTTATTTCTGTCTTTCATTCTTTCTTTATTTCATTCTCTCTTTATTTCTGTCTTTCATTCTTTCTTTATTTCATTCTCTCTTTATTTCTGTCTTTCATTCTTTCTTTATTTCATTCTCTCTTTATTTCTGTCTTTCATTCTTTCTTTATTTCATTCTCTCTTTATTTCTGTCTTTCATTCTTTCTTTATTTCAGGATACATTTTTTCTTGATTTCTGTCTAATATTATTTCTTGATTTCATTGCTTTTTTCTTCCTTTATTCTTCATCTTTTCATCCTTTGCGTGTCACTGTTTCATGCCACAGCCCCTTCCGTTGCGTGTTACGGATATTCGAGGATGGAGACGCAGAGAGAGAGAGAGAGAGAGGAGAGAGAGAGAGAGAGAGAGAGAGAGAGAGAGAGAGAGAATCTTCCATTGTTCTCTGTATATCTTTCTCTTCCCGGATCCTTATGCATTTCATTATTTATTACTCTCTCTCTCTCTCCTCTCTCTCTCTCCTCTCTCTCTTCTCTCTCTCTCTCTCTTCTCTTCCTCCTCTCTCTCTCTCTCTCCTCTCTCTCTCTCTCTCTCTCTCTCTCTCTCTCTCTCTCTCTTCTCTCTCTCTCTCTCTCTCTCTCTCTCTCTCTCCTTCTCTCTCTCTCTCTCTCTCTCTCTCTCTCTCCTCTCTTCTCTCTCTCCTCTCTCTCTCTCTCTCTCTTCCTTTAATGCTACTATTCCACACAGACCACGAATCCCACGAATCGCTACGAATTGATAAATTTTAGGATTCGTAGTTGAATCGTAATCAGTTCGTGAAGTTCTTAACTGATTCGTATTTATTCGTAGTCAGTTCTTGCAATTCTTGAGGGATCGGGAATTCGTGGCGAAAGTTTTGAGCTGTTCAAAACTTTGGCCACGAACTCCCTATTCCAAAAAATCGTAGTTAATTCTTAACAAATTCGTAGTGCATTCTTAGGCTTCGTAACTGAATCGTAATTGAGTCGTAGGCATTCGTAGATATTCTTAACTCATTCGGGGATTCGTGAATTCGTGGCTTGACCACGAATCGGCTACGAATCTGTCACGAATCCACGAATCCACGCCGAATTTTAATCGTACCTGATTCGTAGATGCATTCGGCCTATTCTTAACTGATTCGTAACTGATTCCTAACGTTCGTGCAGTATTCGTAATCGATTCTTGTAAATCGTAGTGAATTCTTGACAATATTCGTGCGATTTGAGCCGAATCGAGCCGAATCCTAAAATTTATCAATTCGTAGCGATTCGTGGGATTCGTGGTCTGTGTGGAATAGTAGCATTATACAACTTCCCATTCCTTCCTTTGAATTCCCTTTCCTTTCACTTCCTATCCAATCCTTTAACCTATTTCTCCCTTTTTACATTCTTTTTCAACACACCTTTCACTTCCTTTCCCATCCCTCCCTCGCTCTCACCCTCCCTCTCACCCTCCTTCCATCCATCATCTCTTTTTCCCTTCTATACATCACCCCCTTCCCCTCACCCTCCCCTCACCCCGCCTTCCTCGTCCCATGGCCACGGACCCTCAGAGACAAAACACATCTTCACACTCGGCGACGCAGATAAAGAGAAGACCAGGTAAGGGACACACACACTAGTAGCCGTTCTGACGCTCACAACAACACACTCGCATACACGTATAGACACGCCAGAGCCAGTCAGTCAGTCAGTCAGTCTGTCAGCCACACAGATAGACAGGAAGACATAGACAGATATATAAAGAGACAGAGATCCAGAGTGACACAACAACACAGTCACATTACAGACAGACACGTATAGACACGCCAGAGCCAGTCAGTCAGTCAGTCAGTCAGTCAGTCACCCAGTCAGTCAGTCACCCAGTCAGTCAGTCACCCAGTCAGTCAGTCACCCAGCCAGTCAGTCACCCAGACAGTCAGTCACCCAGCCAGTCAGTCAGTCAGTCACTCACCCAGTCAGTCACTCAGTCAGTCAGTCACCCAGCCAGTCAGTCACCCAGCCAACCAGTCACCCAGCCAGTCAGTCACCCAGCCAACCAGTCACCCAGCCAGTCAGTCACCCAGCCAACCAGTCACCCAGCCAGTCAGTCACTCAGTCAGTCACCCAACCAGTCAGTCAGTCACACAGATAGACTGGAAGACACAGAGAGAGATCCAGGGTGATATATAGAGGTTCATTTTCTGTGTCTTCTTACGCAGTGTTGTGAAGGAGTGAGTGTTTGTTTCCTGTGGTGGTGGCAGTGGTGGTGGTGGTGTCATTGTGGCAGTGGTGTTGTGACTGTGGTGTTGTCAGTAAGTAGCTGGTGTTAGTAAGGTGTGAGTGCTGTGTGTGTGTGTATACTTTCCTTCCTTTCTTGTGTATAGCCTAGAGAGGTGTATACGGTGAAAGATATAGTGTTGATATTGTAACTTTTTTATTGTGTTTATATATGTAGTGGTTATTTTATGCGTTTTTAATCTGTGCTGTAAGTGATGTAGGTGAAAGGATAGGTAAAAGTGGATGAGCTCAGGTAAATCTTATCTCAGTTTTGATTGGATTAGTGTGTGTGTGTGGGGGGGGGGGGGTAACGGGAAGCTTAATTTTGGGCTCATGTATCAGTGAAATGAGTTGTGTTATTTCAGGTGACCTTGTCAAATAAATAGTGTTGCTGCTACGAAAATTGCCGAAAAAAAGTGTCCGTGTGAATAGTGTTTTGCTAGCTAGATCAATTGACTTTTAATAGTAGCTTTAATAGACAGTCAGTTAATCTTGGTGTTTTGTTTAGCCACAGGGACGTTGTTTTGATCCGGGAGACAGTGGAGAGAGAGAGAGAGAGAGAGAGAGAGAGAGAGAGAGAGAGAGAGAGAGAGAGAGAGAGAGAGAGAGAGAGAGAGAGAGAGAGAGAGAGAGAGAAAGAGAGAGAGAGAGAGAGAGAGAGAGAGAGAGAGAGGGAGAGAGAGAGAGACAGTACATAGCGTTAGGCGAGGAAGCGGTGGATTGGAGGCTATCTAATGGTAGGTTTAGCATGTTATTCAAGGATGGTGCGATGACTCAAGAATTCTTTGTTTATATTCATTCAAGGATTCAGCAGTTGTAGCAGCAGATACTTCCGTTGAATTACGCTTCGGGAAAGACTTGCTAAATAATTAAGGAAACCAGAAGCTTAGTATTGAAATGATGATATTGATGATAATAGTAATGATAAGGATAATGATCAAAGTGTTCAAATAGTATAATATGTTGTCAGTGATAAACCCAAATTTATACTTCTCTCTCTCTCTCTCTTCTCTCCCTCTCTCTCTCTCTCTCTCCTCTCTCTCTCTCTCTCTCTCTCTCTCTCTCTCTCTCTCTCTCTCTCTCTCTCTCTCTCTCTCTCTCTCTCTCTCCTCTCTCTCTCTCCTCTCTCTCTCTCTCTCTCTCTCTCTCTCTCTTCTCTCTCTCTCTCTCTCTCTCTCTCTCCTCTCTCTCTCTCTCTCTCTCTCTCTCTCTCTCTCTCTCTCCCTCTCCTCTCTCTCTCTCTCTCTCTCTCTCTCTCTCTCTCTCTTCTCTCTCTCTCTCTCTCTCTCTCTCTCTCTCTCTCTCCTCTCGTCTCTCTTCTCTCTCTCTCTCCTCTCTCTCTCTCTCTCTCTCTGTGTCACAGTAACCTCCATCTATCAAAATTCTTGGCAACACTTAAAGTATACTCACATCCGTATCTCCTCCTCCTCCTCCTCCTCCTCCTCCTCCTCCCCCTCCTCCTCCTCCTCCTCCTCCTCCTCCTCCTCCTCCTCCTCCTCCTCCTTCTCCTTCACATTTATCTCCTCCTCCCAGAGTCAATGATTCAGAGCCTCTTTGAAAATACAGCTGGATTTTTTTCACTCTCCCAGAAGCTTTAAACGTTCATTGCTGTATCAGTGGTGTGCGATATCCAAAAACCGGAAAAAATAGGCAGGTATTCATTGAGTGTGAGTGTGTGTGTGTGTGTGTGTGTGTGTGTGTGTGTGTGTGTGTGTGTGTGTATGTGTGTGTGTGTGTGTGTGTGTGTGTGTGTGTGTGTGTGTTTGTTTTGCCATGTTTGATAGAAGACACTAATAAGTTTTGAATTACTATTGAACCATTCATTCATATTGCCTGTGTTCCCTCCTCCTGGCCTGCCCCGTCACCGCCTCCTCCAGGTGTGCTAAGATGAGCCGCCACGCAGTCCCGCGACCCCTCCAGCTGCAGGTAAATGGCGCCCCGGGCCGGACTGCCTGGGGACCGGCCTTGTTATCAGGACATAGTCTTCTGTTTTTGCAACGATGCCTTCTGTTTCTTTGACGTTGTTAAAGTGTCGATGACTTGTGTTTCATGTTCTTTAATGTTGCTTTATGGTTGAATGATATTACTAATGGGCAAGACACTCCTGCTCCTCCTCCTCCTCCTCCTCCTCCTCCTCCTCCTCCTCCTCCTCCTCCTCCTCCTCCTCCTCCTCCTATGTTGCGTCAGTCCCCTATCCTCCTTCAGAGTGTGGCGGCGGCCGTGGTCGTGGCCTTCACGTTCACGCTTCATCCCTCGCTGGTGTCCGTCGCGGCCCACCAGACAGGCGGCGGCGCTGACCAGAACCACTTCGCCATGTTCCCCGGCAAGGCCACGTGGGGTCCCAGTCCCATGGCAGGCGGCAGCCTCGCCGCCGGCACCGGGTCGCCCTTCCGTAGGGTGTTGCCGCTGGTCCGATCAAGGGACGCCAAGGTGGTGGCCACGTCGGTTGGAGTACATGAAGTCAAGGTCAGCTTCCCGTCATCTGCCACCGCGCCCCGCCAACCGCCTCGCCGCCCGTCCCGACCTGCACCTGCAGGATACACGGTGGGCGTCTCCACCTCCCACGTGGGTCCCCTGGTGATGCTGAGGGGCGGCATCCGCGGCGACTCTCCCTTCGTGCTCACCCGCCGCCAAACAAACACCGCATCAAGAGGACTCAACGCCAACTCCTACAAACGCTTCCAGTGACCGGCCTCGCCACCACACCCCGCAAGGGACAGCGGCGCCGCCACGCTGGGAGCGGCACCCGTGAATCTCTTGTGGGGGGTGATGCAGCGGCTGGCTGGGCGACCTGCACAGGCGGTCACGCCATGGAGCCAAGGGTGGGCGGCGCTTGCAAACCCTTGCCGCTGTGGGGTCCCGCCAAGGCTTCCTGCCGCACCAGCCGCTTGTATCCTCCTTTATCTTGTACTTCTTCCATTGGGTCCTTTACGTGACGCCGCCAAATATCAGACATATATAGAAACTGCATAAAAACTGTCATTCTAAAGATCATGCATAAAATCTCACCGTGTCAAATATGTGGTGTTTTTTATGTTCTTATATTATTTCATTTTTCTACATGGTATTAATACTTTTCAACAGAATTTCGTTGGTATCTTTGAATGCATATTTGTATGTGTGACTCGGCCTCGGGGAAGTGCATGTGGGCGTTCCCTCCGCCCTACCAACGCCTGTACACCTGTGGATCCTTACTTGGGGAGAAGGGAATATATTAAGGAGTAATCAGGAAACTGCATCATATTGGGTTCGCATCTAAATAATAAAACTTTGAAAACCTTCTTAAATGATAAAAACTGAGTGGGAGATTGTGTAACGTTAATGTAGATACAAAATAATGGATCGTTTAAATTTCTTTTATATTTTGTGTTGGTTTCGGACACATTCACGTAAGAGAGTATATTTTTTATGTAAAACCATGAAATTATGACTTCCTTTATATTTTCTGCATATTTTTCTTTCTTCATACATGGCCCTTATTGTGTGTGTGTGTGTGTGTGTGTGTGTGTGTTGTGAGTGTGTGTGTGTGTGTGTGTGTGTGTGTGTGTGTGTGTGTGTGTGTGTGTGTGTGTGTGTGTAAGTGAACGTCATGTAAGATAATGTGAATATATTACGACACACACAAAAAAAAAAAAACATGTAAGACACGAAATACATAAAGAGAGAGAGAGAGATAGAGAGAGAGAGAGAGAGAGAGGAAGAGAGAGAGAGAGAGAGAGAGAGAGAGAGAGAGAGAGAGAGAGAGAGGAGAGAGAGAGAGAGATAATGTGGTGATATAGCGTGCAGGAACGAGAAAATAAGGAAGACGGAGGAGGAAAAGGAAGAGGAGGAGAACAAGGAAGAAAGGGAGGAAGAGGAGAGGCCTTGAGGATATTCCGTGATTGTTATTCTGTCTAGCATGAAAAATGATGCCACTATTGTGCTGGCCAGAGTTATGCACGGCACGACAACTTTTTGGCAACCCCCCCCCCTCTCTCGCTTTCTCTCTCTCTCTCTTCTCTCTCTCTCTCTCTCTCTCTTCTCCCCTCTCTCCTCTCTCTCTCTCTCTCTCTCTCTCTCTCTCTCTCTCTCTCCCCTCTCTCTCTCTCTCTCTCTCTCTCTCTCTCTCTTTCTCTCCCTCCTCTCTCTTCCTCTCTCTCTCTCTCTCTCTCTCTCTCTCTCTGTCTCTCTCTCTCTCTCCATTTTATCAGGTTAATCCCTTCTTACTTTCTATTTTCTCACCCACCATCACCCGTCTCCTCCACACAATTAGATGAGTATTGTGTTTCGCAATAACCACAGTCTAAATAACGAGAGGTGACTGAAGTGACGAAGAGGTGACTCATGTTGATGCCTCTATATTGCAGTGTCTGCCTTCAGTCATGGGGCGCTGGGATGTGTGTGGCAATGCAGGTAAGTACACTCTTTTTTGTCTGCTCTGCTCTTGTAACTCTATTTTATTTTCCTCAGATTGTACGTATGAAAAATGTGTATTTCAATTAATGATTTTTTTGTTTTGTCTAGTCTCATTTGGTACTTGTTTACTTATTTCCTTTTTTCATTTGTTTTTTCCATGTTTTTTCGGTTTATTTATCTCTCCAATAGAGAGAGAACCTCTCTCTAAATCTCTCGGTTTCTATATTTTTTTTGTTAACGAAAAAAGAAACTTAAAGAAAATAACAAGGAACACGAGATATGAAAATTCATCATCATCATCATCATCATCATCATCATCATCATCATCATCATCATGGAAAATCAGACGAACAAAGAAAATGAGAAAGAAAACGGAGAATTGGTTGGTTTGTCCAATGTATATTTTTCGGTAAGATTTTCGTGAGACAATAAAATGAGAGAGACAAATAAACATACATACATACATACATACATATATACATCCATACACGATAATACATGCATACATGGATACATATACGAAAATAGTCTACTTTTGAATAGCATGAGCGGGACGGGAGGGGTGTGCTGAAGAGCGCATGGATGTGACGCGGCGACAGGGTTGTGGGAGGGGCGGTGCAGGGGGGTAGGCTTGCAGGGGCAGAGGAAAGAGAAGCAGGTTGGGGCACGGGGTATACAGGGAATAGGGTTTCTATTTCCCATACATGCTGCCGCCGCCATGGCCGCCGCCGCCGCCGCCGCCGTAACCGCCACCGCCGCCGCCGCCAGAGGAGCCGCCATAGCCGCCTCCGCCTGAGGAGCCGCCGTACCCGCCGCCGCCCCCAGAGGAGCCTCCATAGCCGCCGCCACCGCCGCCACCGCGGCCGCCGCCTCCGCCAGAGGAGCCGCCATAGCCACCGCCGCCGCCTGAAGAGCCGCCGTAGCCACCGCCGCCGCCTGAAGAGCCGCTGTAGCCGCCGCCGCCGCCAGAGGAGCCGCCATAACCACCTCCGCCGCCAGAGGAGCCGCCGTATCCGCCGCCGCCTGAAGAGCCGCCGTAGCCACCGCCTCCTGAAGAGCCGCCGTAGCCGCCGCCGCCTGAAGAGCCGCCGCCGCCGCCAGAGGAGCCGCCATAGCCGCCGCCGCCGCCGCCTGAAGAGCCGCCAGAGGAGCCGCCGTAGCCGCCGCCGCCGCCAGAGGAGCCGCCATAGCCGCCGCCGCCTGAAGAGCCGCCGCCTCCGCCAGAGGAGCCGCCATAACCACCGCCGCCACCAGAGGAGCCGCCATAGCCGCCACCGCCGCCAGAGGAGCCGCCGTGGCCGCCGCCTCCACCAGAGGAGCCGCCATAGCCTCCACCACCACCACCATGGCCGCTACCACCACCACCACCATAGCCGCCTCCGCCGCCACCACCACCATGGCCGCCACCACCACCACCACTGCCATACCCTCCTCCTCTTGACGGGGCGCTGTAACTGATGCTGACTAATCTTCCTCCCCCACCCCTGGACCTGCCGCCGCCGCCCCTACCACCACCACCGCCACCTTTGTGATCCGCCATGCCCGCCGCCACCACCACGGCGAGGATCACTCCGCACGACACCCACTTCTGCAACAAAAGAACATAAAAACATAAGAAAATAAGGAAGCTACAAGAGCCGCAAGACCTACACGTGGTAGTTCCTGTAACACGTGGTAGTTCTTGTAACACGTGGTAGTTCTTGTACGGGAAGCAACGGTACTGGATGCTGCATGAGAGAGAGAGAGAGAGAGAGAGAGAGAGAGAGAGAGAGAGAGAGAGAGAGAGAGAGAGAGAGAGAGAGAGAGAGGAGAAGAGAAAGAGAAGAGCCCTCTTCCCCCAGTGATAATACTGTATCAGTGCTTGCAGAGTATTAAGCATGCTTATCAATAGGTAACCAATAATTCACGTACATGCAGGTGTAAATGACCATGTATTTATGGTTTTACTATGGACGAGTAAGGTTTTAATAACATCCAACCTCTATCTCCTCTCTTCTCTCTCTCTCTCTCTCTCTCTCTCTCTCTCTCTCTCTCTCTTCTCTCTCTCTCTCTCTCTCTCTCGCTCTCTCTCTCTCCCTCTCTCTCTCTCTCTCTCTCTCTCTCTCTCTCTCTCTCTCTCTCTCTCTCTCTCTCTCTCTCTGTACTTCCCTCGCTTTCTATCACTTTTTTCCTTTCACCACAAGCACCACCATCCTCACTCACCACACAAACACTCAACAGTCACCCACCAAGTCATCTCTTACACCTCACACTCCCACATAGACAATCCAACCCTCTTACCACACGTCTGCAAGCCCGCTATAAACCCTTAACTCTATCTCTTATATATACATCTCTTTTATACCCTTAACTATCTCCTCGGGTCGTATCCATAAAAATGTCTTCTTTCTACATACAGTTCTTTAGTCTTTCTTCTCTCTACATAATTTCACACCTAAACAGTTTCTCATAGGAGCTACATACAAGGAGGAAGAAATATCATTGTTCCTATTGCTCCCTCAGTCGTATAATCTTTGTTGTCCACTGGGTATTGTGGTCAGCGTGTCTGGCTTTGTATATGAGACTTGGGTTCGAATCCTGTTTGGGTTAGACGGGGCAGTCCTGACCTTAGTCCTTAGTCCTTTGCCAGTCCTCTTATTTCAAATTTTAGGGTTGGTTGACAAATAGGTACTTAGAAATAGTAATAGGTATTTAGAAATGGTTATAGAAATGTATAGATGAATGGTATGTTAGGATGTCATTTGTGCCCTTTTTAATTAAGCTAGGATGAAGCATTTGCACCTCACCATAGAATTACTAGCTATTATAAAGGACTTGAGGTTAGTAAGCTTGATTATAGACTATTTATAAAGGTGTTGAGGACTAACTAAAATAACTCAGTTTAAAGTAACATCTAAGCCCATGGTATCCCGTAAGTTCCCAGCCACGTGATTACACCCTTTGCCATTCCTCTCAACCAGATCAGTCTTATATCCTTAAATTTTAGCACCCAAAATGATATCTTCAATCCATTAGATCTAGAATAGGCTAGTCCCCAAATTCCTGCTTTAAACCCCCAAATTTTAGCACCCAAAATGATATCTTCAATCCATTAGATCTAGAATAGGCTAGTCCCCAAATTCCTGCTTTAAACCCCCAAATTTTAGCACCCAAAATGATATCTTCAATCCATTAGATCTAGAATAGGCTAGTCAAATTTTAGCACCCAAAGTGATATTTTCAATCCATAAGACAGTGATAGTCCTCAAATTCCTGCTTTAAACCCCATTGCCCAACCGTCTCACCATGTTGCTCTGCGCTGTCCGGAACACGTCTGCTCCACCACAGGAGTGTATGCCATTATATACAAGCGATAGCAGGGGGCAGGGAGGGAGACAGGGGGCAAGCAGGGGGGCAGAGAGGGGGTTACCTTGTTCATCTGTGTCACTGCTTCCCACCCCGCTGATTTTCCGCGTGCAGTGAAGGGGAAGTACAAGAGGCCAAGGGGGGTTTCGCGGATTGGCTCTTTCGTGGGTGTTGTAAGGTTTGGTCACGATTGATAGTTAGTCACGTAAAAAAGGCGACCACAATACAGTGACGAAGGGGAATTGTTGAGATCGTGTGTGTGTGTGTGTGTGTGTGTGTGTGTGTGTGTGTGTGTGTGTTAAGGAGAAGAGAAAGGAGAGTTAAAAAGGAAGGGACAGAGGGAGATAAGATAGGATATGTTATAAGAAGGGAATATAAGAGAGAGAGAGAGAGAGAGAGAGAGAGAGAGAGAGAGAGAGTGAGAAACAGCATCACTATAGTGAGAGAGGAAGTTTTGGTGGTGGGAGAGGAAAGTGGTGACGGTACATGTTGAGATACCAACGTCTATCACTTCTTATATGTTGACTGTTCATCTTTTTGTAATGTTCTTTTCTCTGTTTGGTTGGTGGTTTTTAATGGTGCGTTCCATAGACGTTGTTTTTTTATGTTTTTTTATTTTTAGACGTGGTGTAGGTGCCTTCTTATCACCCTGTTGCACATCTCTCTCTCTCTCTCTCTCTCTCTCTCTCTCTCTCTCTCTCTCTCTCTCTCTCTCTCTCTCTCTCTCTCTCTCTCTCTCTCTCTCTCTCTCTCTCTCTCTCTCTCTCTCTCTCTCTCTCTCTCTCTCTCTCTCTCTCTCTCTCTCTCTCTCTCTCTCTCTCATCCCAACGTCCTCAAATTTTACAGCAACAGAAATGACTCAACCAATGCATGTGTTTTCATTTCCTCATGCAGTTTTATTTTTCAAGTGACACATTCTCATCTTCACCTTCACTGTCATTTATCTTATCCCCTTTTCCTCCTTTCCTTCCTTCCTTCCTTCCTTCTCTTCCTTCACCCTTCCTTCCTGTTAACCTCCTTGTGACCCTCGTTTCCTCCTTCTCTCCCTTTCCTTCCTTTCATTACCTCTGCTATCACCTCCACTACCATCCTTCCCTCCCATATCTCCTCTCCTACAAGTTTCCCTTCCCCTTTCTCCCTATCAACTTCACGCCCTTGACAAGCCCATATGAATAGTCACGTAACTTCGCAACACACTAATATAACGCAACGTGGAGTTACCGCACCCAATTCAAGCAGCGAAGTGATTGTTTGAGAACTGCGAGAATAGATTGATATGTAAAAGTGCAAATCATACATAGGGAGAAGGAGAGGGGGGGGAGAGAGAGAGAGAGAGAGAGAGAGAGAGAGAGAGAGAGAGAGAGAGAGAAGAGAGAGAGAGAGAGAGAGAGAGAGAGAGAGAGGAGAGAGAGAGAGAGAGAGAGAGAGAGAGAGAGAGATTAGAGAAGAAGGAAATGGGGAAGAGGAGGAGGAAGAGGAGGTGGAGGAGTAGGGAGGAGGAGGAGGAGGAGGAGGAGGAGGAGGAGGAGGAGTGAAAGAGGTGGATTAAAGATGAAGAGAAGAAGGAAAAGGAGGAAGAGGTGGTGGAGGAGGAGGAGGAGGAGGACGTTGAAAATAGCTTGCATGACTCGAAGGAATGAGCTTATACTTGAAGTAAGGGACGAAGGCAAGGTTTGTGAGTGGAAAGTGTCAGCCTTTCTCTCGGTGAGGAAGGGCAATGCAGGGGACAAGGCTGAGAGGAACACCTGCTGACGAGGAAAGAGGAGGACGCTGAAGGAGAGAGAGAAAAAAACCTATCTGTGTAGGCCTATTAAGAACATAAGAACATAAGAAAATAAGGAAGCTTCAAGAGGCCGTGAGACTTACACGAGGTAGTTCCTGTTATTAGAAACTAAGCTCTTTTATATTATGTACAGAGAGAAAAAAAAGCTATCCATGTGGGCCTATTGGAAACTAAGCTCTTATATATGTACAGAGAAATAAAAAAAGGGAAGGTCGCTATAGATAGACGGAAAGAAAGAGATAGACGAGCACTCATAAAAACAGACCATGAAAGTGGCAAGTATTATCATTTATATATTTATTATATCAAGTCATTTCTGTCTTGTTTAGTGATGCTGTTTACCTGTGGAAAAGAAAGGGAAAGGAAAAGGAGGAATGGAGAAAAGGGGGTATCATGAGGTGATGGTAGAGGAGGAAACGGAGGTATGGAGGGAAGAGGGAGGCAGTACTTACGTACGTACAAGTGGAGGGACAATGTAGGTATGAAAACACGTGAAAGAGGTTGTTAGTGACTTGATAACTGGAGGCAACAAAATATTCCTCTTTGATTTCGTGTTGTAGAATTTAGATTTATTTTCTCCATTTTGATTCGTCTTAGAAACCAACCTTTTTTTTTTATTTATTTGGACCTGTTGGAAACAAGCTCTTTTATATATTTGTACTATAGTAGTAGAATTTAACTTTTCTTTATTCTGTCTTATGCTAAAAAGAAGCTTTTTAATATGCAATAAAAGAGTGGAAAGGGAAATAATAGATTATACTTAAATCAGGTTTTGCTGATTTTTTTTTTTACTTGCAGTCTTTCGTTCAGTTAATTTTTTGCATTACTACGTAAGAAAACTTTTTGTCACAGCATATGCAATACTAAACATGAACTTATATTTTCATCAGAAGAAATCATAATATGCAAAATAGAAAGTAAATG
>JACEEZ010019255.1:72500-85000 GCA_016584305.1 Chionoecetes opilio | reverse complement strand
GTGGACATTGATAAAGGCTTCTGGTTGAAAAAATATATATGAAAAAGAAACGTTAGTCTTATGAAAAAATAAACGAGAGAAAAAACAGAAACTCAAACGGCCAACATCAACACTAAACAAACAAACAGGAAATTTTACAAACACGTAAAAGAAGAAAAGCTCAAGGAAAGCAAACAGAGAGAGAGAGAGAGAGAGAGAGAGAGAGAGAGAGAGAGAGAGAGAGAGAGAGAGAGAGAGAGAGAGAGAGAGAGATGTTGCGATAATAACCCAAGTTACTACAACATACAAGGTGACAAAAGCATGAACGATGGTAAAAAGTATTATTGTTGAAAGGCTGAAGGGAGAACCAGGGAAGAGGAGGTGAGGGATAGGAGAGGAAGAATGGAGGTGGAAGAAGGAAGAGGAGAAAGGAGAAAGCTGAAGAAGGAAGAGAAGGAGGGAGAAAGGAGATGGAGGTGGAAGAAGAGAGAAAGGAGCAGGAATAAAGGGATGGAAGGGGAAGGGCGAGCAGGAAAAAAGAGATGAGGTTTAGTACAAGGAGAGAGGAGATGGAAAAAAAGGAAACAGAGGTGGAAGAGGAGATTGAGGTGGAAAAGGAGAGAACGGAAAGAGAAGGAGGGAGAAAAACATGGAGATGAAGAAGTGGATAGTGAGTGAGTGATGGAGGGAGAGAGGGAGGTAATAATAATGTGGTCGTGGTGGTGGTGGCATGACAAGACGTTTCGGGTCGTCATTTGGGTCATTATGGTTTCTGTTTACCTTATTGAATTCTAAGAGACTCTCTCTTTGAGTTTCCCGTCGCAAATCAATAGTTTCAGAGATAATTGGCAGCGAGCGAAGCGAGCTGCTACTTACCATAAGACCCTTTCGCGTAAGGGGAGTGGAACCAAGTTTAAGCCAAAAAGTGAATAACTACCCCTAAATATTGTCGGATTGAGCTGAAATTTGACATGTTAGTAGTGCTGTCAAAATCAATGGGGGTCTGTGAAACAAACTTTTTGCGTAGAACAAGCCCTTAAAGAGTAATTAGCGTAATGAGTTAATTGATTGAGCCATAAAAAAAATTAGAAAAAAAAAAAAAAAAATTGGATGGAACGTGGCTCGCTGCCACGTTCCAGCCGCAAGAACTGAGCCAAAAGCAAAGGGGCCAGAGGCTGGACGCCTATACTTGATTATATAAGATTTTTGGGGAGGGCGGTAAGGGTAGTTTGAGTTCCTGTGCACGAATTATACACTGTGTGGGAATCACAATGAGCGTATTTTCGAGAAAATCCTATGGTTAGTTTCGGAGCTACAGCCAAGCGTCTTCACTTGAAAACCACATATTCCCATGAGTTGGGGAATATGCTCTTAGGGCCCCCTAGGCCCTAAGTAAGGGCCGATTTGACCCCTCCCTCGCTAATGCCTTCACCTTACCGATTGACTTCCAGTTTTCTACTTCCACACACATCGAACTTAACTTGTGATTTCATTCATATGTCTTTATCTTTATTCAATATTATTGGCTGTGATTGTCTCGCCCAAATGGATTACGGTCCTGGGTATAAAAATTTGCCGACATTTTCTCGGAAGCCATTTAAGGTATACATAAACCATACTCCCGTGTAGGGAATTAAGGATCTAGAGTAGAAATGTATATTAAAAAAAAGGTAGCTACCAAAACAGATCGATGCAGTAACTGACGCAATAAAAAGAGAGCCGACCATTTATTTGTGCCAGCGGCCTCTGTCGTAAACACGCCGCCGACATTGTGACCAGACGAACCTTGAGACCTCCAGAAGGTGTGTTGTCGGGACGCGTGTGACCACCTGAGCAGGGCGTGAGGCTTCCAGGGCTAGGCAGGGGCGTGTGTGTGTGTGCTTGTGCCTGAGGGAGGGCGTCACACCTATCACTGCGCCAGGAGGTGACCAGCCCGCCACAGCCCGCCGTCACCTCCCCTTCAGGTAATTATTTGGGGTGATATTCCGGACAGACGACACACCTGGGGACGCGAGTGTTCATGATCCTGCCTGACCCATGACTGTCTTGAGGCGCTGGGGTGATATTTAGGGCTGGTGTATTCTTCACACAGCTGGGTAAAACTGTTCAATTGGTATCATTTGGTGTCCCTGTTTTCAATGAATTTCACTCGTTTCGGTTGATGGTAAAATTCTAGAGTCCTTTTCCGCCCTTATTAGTGGTTCTATTTTCTCCATACCTTCACAGATCCCTCCAGATACCTCTACCGTAGATAACAGTAAAGTCGCCACCTGCAGTCATGTCGCCAGCCGCCAAATATTACGAATTATAGCATCGCTACTGATTTTTATGTGCCACTGAAGATGATACACAGTAGTTTATATCATGACTGTATAATCTACCCTTTTTCAGCGTTGTTTTATGCTTTGTATCTGCAAATATAACTGTTGCGCATTTTGCTTCAAGTTTTTCTTGGCGCGACGACAGACAGTAGCTGATCACCTTTCGGGCGACAGGACACAGACTTGCCAGATCTTTCAAACTTGAATAGAATTTGTTTTCGCGTTGGCAGAGGAATTTTTTTATATCCAAGCATCTTCCGCAGCTAATATATATAGAGACTTGTTTTACTTTACCTCTAATTTCCCTGAATTCCCCAGAGTGGCGACTGTTGGGTTAAAATACTAGCTGGCGACTTTACTGTAGTAGGTATAACAACGTCGCCACTCGGTTTTATTTTTATAATTTGTTCATTTATAGCCCTAATATGACACAGATGAAGACACAAAATGACACAGACTTTCCAGATAGCCTCTTCTAACTTTCCTGAAATCATGGTTGTAGAAATGTAAGTATTAACGCCACCACACGTCTGTAAATAACAAAGAAACGTTGTCCTGGCGACTTTACTGTTATCTACGGTAGTGCCGACCGGGGTAATTTGGTCCTTCCAACGGACCGGTTCTATTCGGACCGCCATTTTTGCTTTGGTGTTTGTTTCAATATAAATAAGAGTGTAACAGTTTTGAATATCCCATGTAGTAAAACAACCATTTTAACATTTCTAGTATTAATATGAATATAAAAAATCGATATGTAACTGAACCCAGAAACCAAAATAGAAAAAGAGTAAAATGACAGCCAAAAAAAAAGTTGCGGCAAAGTTTGTTTACAAAAAACAGCTGATTTGCGAACTTCAATGGGATTCAAATACGAGACGGAGTACATTCTTGTAAATAAGCGTATATAGTGTTTTTCCTCTACTTAACATGAAAAAAATCAAAAATGCTCTATCTTGTCTCATTTTCGTATGATCAATGCTCAGTTTGGGTCCGATTTACCCCCCCGGTGACAAAAAACTCACGGGGTAAATTGGGGCCCAGTGTAATGTACCCCTCACGGCATATCACCCGGGGAGGATTAACTGCTTATTTGCACTTGTTTTTTTGTTTCAGGTTGTGAATGCTAATATGGAATTAGTTTAAGGGGTTGGTATATAAATTAAGGGTAGATTTTTTTTCAAGGACCAGAATTCTCTACACAATTTGGGGGAATGATTTCTGTTTACCTTAAGGATACGGTAAATGTGCAGTTTCAACCAATACTTCCTATAAACCAATACTCTCCTGACATAACTGGGGGGGTATGCCCCCATACCTCCCTGCTAGTTAACTAACCTAACATGGGCATTGATTACGTAACCTAACGGGATTATTTTACATTAGGACCGAAATTCCTACACAATTGGGAAATGTGGTTCTGTTTACCTTATTTAAATTTTAGGAAACATTTTCTCTATTGAGTTTCCGTCGCAAATCATTACTTTCGAAGAAATGACATGTTCATAAGGGAGGCGAGAGCCAAGTGTTACGTGCGGCCTGATTCTTCTTCCCCTTGTGACCTGCATCGCCTCTGTTCTTCCCTTGCCGCGGACACTTTTTTAATGCAGAAATTTTACATTAGTTTGGAGGTTAAAGGTGTGTTAGGTTAGGTTAGTGAGTCAAAAGGTGGGGTTAGGTTAATTTTCATATCTCCTATACACTCGGATCTCCTTCCTATTAAAAAACATCTTATATCTCCGAAAGAAGTGCTTTGTGACGGAAGCTCATAGAGAGAATGTTTCCTAGAATCCAATAAGGTAAACAGAAACCTACTTCCCCAATTGTGTAGGGGAATTTTGGCCCTAGTGTAAAGTTTACTAAATTTAAATAACAATGCTTAGAAATTATAAAAGAAAAACTAGCATAGACCCAGAAAAAGAAGAAAAGACTAGGGAAATCAAAGACTGGAACCCAAACGTGTGCGTGTGGTCATCTTTTCCGCCTCCCCAGAGAATGTTTAAGAACAGCTAACAGAATGTTTGATAGTGTCCCTGGGCCATGGTATGACATGTTGTTTCAGTTTTGGAGGTTTGTCAAATTTTTAAGAATTTTTTTTTTATTTATATATCTATGGCAATTACCCCAGATTAGGTCCGATTTAACCCCATTTAGTGTAATAATGCGGTCCGCACTTCGCAGTGGGTTTTGATAAACAGAGCTATAGGATGGGGATTTTTTTTCAAACTTAATGGACATATAGGTAGTGACCTCCTATGATTGTATTAACTTTTGTTTTTTTTATTTCAATAGATATGGAAACTAGATCAAAGTTTGTCAAAACCAGGACCAAATACCCCGGGTTCGTCACTACTAGATAAAGTTTTTTGTTTTTTTCTTTTTTGTTAGGTAAAGGCTAGGTTAGGTATGGGTTAGGTTAGGTAAAGGTTAGGTTAGGTTTAGGTTCAATTATTTTATTTTTTTGCTATTTTTGCAAATTTTTATTTTTTTATTTGCGACAGAAACGGCTAGCAGATTCATTCAAAACACATAAAAACACATCAGAAAATAATAGTTTCGTCCTCCAAAGCGAGTTCGGTGTTCATCTGGATATTTACCGCTTTCTCTAATGGAGATAGTTGTATTTTCCGGAAACCCATAGTTAAAAAAAAAAATAATAATAAATAAATCATCACCCAATTTGATGGTACCGTTTCCATTAAAAACACTGTATCTCCATCAGAAAAAGCACTAAAACTTGGCCGGGCAAAATTAGTCAGGGTCTTATAGGTTTTAATGAAACCTAACCTAACCTTATAGATTTTAATGAAAACCTATAAGGTTAGGTTTGGTATACTTTATGGTTAAGGTTAGGTTTCATTAAAACCTTTAAGGTTAGGTTAGGTATACTTTGTGGTTAAGGTTAGGTTTCATTAAAACCTTTAAGGTTAGGTTAGACTTTGTTGTTAAGGTTAGGTTAGGTTTCATTAAAACCTTTAAGGTTAGGTTAGGTATATTTTGTTGTTAAGGTTAGGTTAGGTTTCATTAAAACCTATAAGACCCTGACTAATTTTGCCCGGCCAAGTTTTAGTGCTTTTTCTGATGGAGATAATGTTTCTAATGGAAACGGTACCATAAAATTTGGTAATTATATTATTATTTTTTTTTTTTAACTATGGGTTTCCGGAAAATATAACTATCTCCATTAGAAAAAAAACACCTATTTTAGGCCAGGAAAAAATAGTCGGTGTCTCTGAAATCGACCGCGAAGTCTTCGTCCATTATTACCCATTTTAGGTGGGAGGAGGAATACGTCTCCTTGTTTACAAAATGCCTCCTTCCTCTTCTTGTGACCTGCATCGCTTTTGTTTCGGAGTAAGTTTTCCGTGCGCACCCGTGGCTACCTTACCTAACCTTACCTTACCTAACCTTACCTTACCTAACCTAGCCTGAACCTTACCTAACCTAACCTGAACCTAACCTTACCTTACCTTACCTTACCTTACCTTACCTTACCTTACCTTACCTTACCTAACCTTTAACCTCCTAACTGGGTCCAATAATAAAAAAGTTTAATAAAATACCAAACCTCAAGATTAACCTCCTAGCCACGGGTGCACACGGAAAACTTACTCCGAAACAAAAGCGATGCAGGTCACAAGAAGAGGAATTTGTAAACAAGGAGAACGTATTCCTCCTCCCACCTAAAATGTTCTATATCTCCGAAACTATTGATTTGCGACGGAAAGCTCAAAGAGAAAATGTCTCTTAGAATACAATAATGTAAACAAAAACCATGCTCCCAATTGTGTAGGGAAGTTTGGTCCTATCGTAAAATAATACCGGGGGGCATCTCTCCCCCCAACCAACGGCGGTTGTACAGGGGAGATACGTAGTACATAGGAAGTGGTGTGTAACTCCATGTGATCTGGACCATGAAGTCCGTTCTTTAAAGGAGAAGAACTGACTTTATAAAGCAGCCATGATGTGCTCCTATAAGTCAGTGCCTATGTGTTTTTAAGCATCACCAGGAAATCTATTCTAAACAGCCATTGAATGTGACTGACTCACTAAGGAGTGGATGTGGGTTAGTTAGGTTGATTGTTAGTAGCCTCACACCAGGAAGCAGGTTAGGTGAGGTTGATTAGTTTAGAAATTAGTGACTGATGATGAGCCGAGGTTGGATGTGGGATCACGCATAACTCGTGGTGTATTTTTTAGGTAGTAGATCACTTGCGAGGAAAACAAGTTTTGATAGTTTGAAGTTTGTATCTTAGTTAGTATTGGTTCATTTCTAGAAATACTTTCAGCAGGGGATGAGAGGGTGAGAAATAAACCTAGCAATATACAAGAAAACGACTGTCATATTAATTCAAAACTCATAAAATTCTATCAGAAAAAAATTGTGTACTAGCAAAATGGTTAGTCTTCGAATTATCAAATTATTTCATTATTGTACTAATTTGTCTTACAATTTTGCTAGTAATGACTTTCTTTTACCATTGGATTGAGAAATCTTGGTTCCTTTAAAATCAATACTTCAGGATATAGAAAATCCTTTAGATGGGAATTGCACCATAATTCTGTAACATAAAAGTAGGGTGGACGATGTCAATTCAGATCGGAATGGATATTATTTCATATTTCCGGATGTGATACTATTTTCAGTATTCGATGTGGAATCATATTTTCAGTATTTGCGGATTGGTTCTATTTCAGTATTTCGGATGTGGAAACTCTTCTTCAGTATTTCCGTTGGATATCTATTCAGTATTTCCGGATATAGATAATCTTTTTCAGTATTCGGATGTGCAATACCATTCGTTTTCGGATGGATTATAAAGTTTCAGTATGTCCGGATGCAATATTATTTCATATTTCCGGATGTGGATATCTATTTTCAGTATTTCCGGATGCTAATACCTATTTTCAGTATTTCCGGATGCAAATACCTATTTACAATATTTCCGGATGCAAATACCTATTTTCAGTATTTCCGGATGCAAATACCAATTTTCAGTATTTCCGGATGCTAATACCTATTTTCAGTATTTCCGGATGCAAATACCTATTTTCAGTATTTCCGGATGCAAATACCTATTTTCAGTATTTCCGGATGCAAATACCTATTTTCAGTATTTCCGGATGCAAATACCTATTTTCAGTATTTCCGGATGCAAATACCTATTTTCAGTATTTCCGGATGCGAATACCTATTTTCAGTATTTCCGGATGTGGATACCTATTTTCAATATTTGTGGATGGGGATATAATAGATATGTCCACGCAAGTTGTAAGCAAAAAATATACAGAGAACATGACATGAGTACTAAGGCCGGTAGAGAGACAAAACATCTAAGCCTTGAGACTGACTAGAGCATTGACTATCATGACTGACACAAGACTTGCTCACTGTACTGTATTGTTCGATGTTGGGGGGAAAAACACCTCCATAAAGGATTATTACTATTACATACTCTTAACCCCTTCACGCCCAGATCTTTCCTTTGCTATATTAAATTGTCTGTTGTTAGCCATGAAATTACGAAAAGTACCTTAATATATCAAATTAGTTAATGGACAAGGATACAAAGCAGGTCATAGCTAGAAAATATTGCTTATATTCATTAAAAATTGTCTAATGGTTCCCAAATTACAATGGAAATTACGCTTTGGGTCTCAAGGGGTTAAGGCTTGTTGTTGATGTTGTGGTGGTATCTAAGGTGAAGGGTGGGTGAAGGCCCTTGTAGCCTCCCACTGGTGGCTACACTGGACTGGTGGAGGGGGAGGTGCACGGAAGGGGGGGGTATAAGGCATCAGGAGGATAATTGTGTATCTCACTAAATAGTAAAATGTATGTATCCGTAAGATAAGAAATACTTTAAGCTTCTAAGGGCTCTGCATGGGTGACTCTGGTAAAATTTCTTAATGGTATATTTTATGGTATATGAATAATGGTATTTCTTGTATATTACTCCTTCTCAGGTATTATGTATTGTTTTCTTATGGGTACAGGAATATGCCATCATGATCATATATTTCCTTTCCCTTCCATGCTAAAGTTACTCTTGCTGGGATTAATTCATATGATCACAAGTTTCCTTTATCATTTTCATTGCACAGTGAGTTAAGTAACAGCACCATTTTTCCCGGCAGCTGTCTGAGCACTGAGCACAGATCACAGCATGGCGCCTCCAGTAAGTATTCAGAGCCAGGCCACTGCTCTGCTTCCACTCTTGCCCTGCACTGTCACTCAAGCTCAGTCATGTTAGCACTCTCTGGAAATAATAACTTGACACCACTGATGGAAATAATGCATGGTTGGTCATGTCAAGTACTTGTTTAGATGTGTGTAGTGTGGCCGTGATGTGGACCAAGCAAGTATGAGAACACTGTACCTCATCAGTTAATCTTGTGATATTTACTGTAAGCACTCATGCAGTACACATATAGAAACTAAAAAAACTACATATCAGAGAGTACTAATTCAAGTCATTCAAGTCACCTTTGCCTCTCCAAGTCTTAACACATCACACAGATGGTAAGGCAGTAGGCACTCATCATTCAGATCGGTAATTAGCATTAGTTACATTTTGTAGTAATCTAATTTACATTATTTTATGTATCACATCACAGTACTAAATATTGCAACATAAGGAGCATGTACTTTTAACATCGTGTATTGAAGACCATAGACTGTGATGAGGTGACATTATAAGAACAAAAATAAGATTGATAGTTTTGTTTGCCGTCTGATCTAGCAGACGAAGAACACAGAGGTCTGTGTCATTACTCTTGGTCCAATGTCCAGTCTGAATCAGTGCAGCCACACTGTCCGGGTGACGTGTTCTAAACAGAAGTGCTTATGTGACTCTGCCTTTTATCCCCAAGGCTCAATGTGCTTCCCTGTGATAACCTCCCTAACCCTGAGTGCTGATCTCCCTGCATGCTTCAGGCAGACAAGTTATTGAACTACACTATGTCTGGAGTGCCTTGCTCATAAAGTTATTACATTTGTCAAGTTATAATTGTTAATGTTGGGCTATTTTGCTGGAATAATGTTTTTGTATTGTGTACTCAAGTAGCCTACATAAGCTCAGTGATTTTCATTATGTAAGTGTTTGATGATTTTTTTTTTCTTGAAAAAATAGGTCTGTGGCCCTTTTTACATTCTTAGATTTTCTGTCATTTTCAAAATTGCACAAGGAAACGGAAGGTCCCGGAGGTACTTGTAAAGGGCTGAACAAGGCTGTGTTGCTTGTATAGCAATTGTCGTAAATAAATTTCTCCAGCGTATATTAAATACAGTATGTAATACCAAAAAATTGCTATTGGTATAAAAAGTCAGAATTAGGTTTAGACTTACGTTGGAGTTGGTTGTTTTATACGCAACATCCGTCACCACGTCACCTTGTTATATGTCCCAGATATAGTCTGTGTTCTGACTACAGGCATCTTACCGAGTAGGACGTGGAGGTGGTGGTGGTGCTTTGTGGCAAACTTAACGCTGCTGCCGCTGTGCTGGAATTACAGTCACATGCATGAATGTGACTGTACTAGGTAATGCTTCCCAAAGCTTTTGTCTTTTGGTTGCCCCAGTCAAGAGTGTGGTCGGTATTGGGGGAGAGGAGGCAAATATTGAAGCGTATATGAGTATAGTTGAGCTGACTATTCTCTAATTAACTGTACCCATCCTGCTCAGTACCTAATTAAGCATGCAGTGCTCTCTGTCTCATTATCTTACTGACCTGCATGAATCTCTTGTAAATTTTTGGTATTACTTTTATAAATGTTTAAATGTTTTTGTTTTCAAGACTTGAACAAATAGTTGTATTGTATGTGGCAGTATTTTATCTTTTGTAATAGTGTTGAGGATTATGAGTAGCTGTGTATATCTGGTGTGGATATGAGATAACAACAAGGTGTGAAAGGTTGGCTTTGATGTGTGCTTGGCATGGTGTGGAGGCGATGAAATGGAACATAGTACTGCTTGTGTTGAGCCAAGGTTCAACACTTACTGTGGCCAAGGCTTTTCTTCATGTTGGTGTTCTTGTTCTTGATTATTCCATCAGTGTTGCTGTCTGATATTTTGATGTAGCTTTAGCCATATGGTTTAGGTAAGTTTGTAGTCAGTTATTAATATCTATCACTAACTCACTAAAAATTCAACAAAAAATTTACTAAAAATTCAACCGTTTTTATTTTTTTTATTTTTTTTATTTATTGATCTTTAAAATCTAATAAAACAGATCACGGACTTTTAAACTTTTATATGTGATCTCTAAATACAGAGTTTACAGATCACATATAAAAGTTGATGAGCAAAAAAGCAGCATGATAGTTGTATGTCAGGATATATAAGAGTGCATCATCATTGCCATTCATTTTTCAGGACACACCCAAGCGGCGGGGAAGAAAGCGGTCCAAGCGGAGGACGTCGTCCAGCGGTCCGCGTCATACGTCCCTGTCGGAGGACGCCCGGCCCAGCACACTGCCCGGCTCCCCCGCTGCAGGGAAGAAAGGGCCCGGCAAGGGAGGCAGCAAGGGCCAGGCCAACACTGTGGTGCCCCAGCAGACCTGCACCACAGCAACAATGCCACAGAAGGAAAACAAGCTTGGCGACCTGTGCAGCCTGCTGGACAACATCATCCTGCAGCACGGCAACAAAGACACGACCTCACCTGTGCGGAAGCCTGCGGGGGCTGAGGGGGCAACGGCAGCTGCTCCACCGGGGGCCGGCAGACCTCCACAGCCTGCCCTCCCCTCAACAAGTACTGGGGCGTCCTCCTCCCTGCCCCCTGCACCTGAGGCCAAGGTAGATCTGAGTAAGGAAGAACTGGAGAAGGAGAGGAAAGCTCGGAAGGAAGCAAAGAAAGCAAAGAAGAAAGGCCCAGGGAAGGAGAATGTTGAGGAGAGGAAGGAAACACATAACAGTGTGCAGCCACCACAGAGGGACGCAGCAGCAATCACAGCACAAACACCAGTGACATCATCAAGGGCAGCAGAAGCAGTCACCAGTGTCCCTGTGGTGGACTCGAGGCCTGGCCAGGAGTCTTCTGGCCAGCTGGGACCATCCGGCCAAGACGACGTGGCCGGCAAGTCAAAAGCAGGGCAGCGGAAGGAGAGGCGGGAGAAGCAGGAAGCCCAGAGACTCGCCAAGCTTGCTCTCAAGGCACAGACGGAGGAACCCAAGCAGAAGGCCAAGGACAAGCAGGTGGTGGCCGGCAAAGGCAAGGCAGCGAGCAAGGCCGTGACAGGGGGGGAGGGGGCCAGGAAGGGCAGGGTGAGGAGGGCGAGCAGTAAGGTGAGCAGGGAGCGCAAGGTTCCCCTGCTGGGCCACCTCACCCCCTACTCCCCCAGCCCTCCGCCCCACGAGGTGAACAGCGACTCTGTCCACCCGGCGGTGCTCTCCCTCGGCCTCAAGATGAAGGTAGGCATGCCGGGGTTATTCTTCTTTGTTTCTTTCTGTCTTGAATGTGTATGTGTATATATTTTCCTCTTTGGGGAGTGGTGTGTGTATGTATGTATAGCTAGGTGTATGTGTTTATATATTACTACCACTACTACTACTACTACTACTACTACTACTACTACAACTACTGCTACAACTACACCACTACTACTACTACTACTACTACCCCACTACTCTACTACTACTACTACTACTACTACTACTACTACTACTACTACTACTACTACTACTACTACTACTACTACTACTACTACTACTACTACTACTACTAAGTACTACTACTATTAATACAACTATACCACTATTACTACTACTACTATTTCTACTTCTACTACTACTATTTCTACTACTACTACTACTACTACTACTACTACCACTACAACTATACCACTACCACCACCACTATACAACATTTCCCCTTCTCCCACAGTACGGGGTGGTGGAGGGGTCCACGGCGAGGGTGGTCTCCATGCTGGCGGCCTTCAAGCGCTTCATCAGTGACTACCGCACCCCGGACTCCTGCGACCTCTCAAGGGACATGGCCGACAAGCTCAAACCCAACGTGGACTTCCTTCACGCCTGTCGCCCGCACGCCATCGCCATGGACAATGCCATCAGGTGAGGGCAGGGTGTGGTAGTCATGTTTCTCAGATCTTGTTATCTTTGTTGTTTTTGTTGGATGGTTCTTAGATTTTGTTATATGGTTCTCAGGCCCTTGAATCATTGTAGTCAAATTCATCTACACAGACTAC
>JACEEZ010019255.1:47500-67500 GCA_016584305.1 Chionoecetes opilio | reverse complement strand
CTCTTCAATAGATGATTAGTCAGGGCCGTTTCTTACTATACGTGTAGGTCTCGTGGCCTCTTGTAGCTTCCTTATTTTCTTATATGCGAACTACTCGGTTGTATAGGGCCCCCGAAGCCACCAAAGGGCCCCCAAGATGCCATTATTTATTTTTATTTTTAATCTAGTCTCTTCTTAAAGTGCACCAGATTGATGCATTTAAATATTTAAGGCGTGCCCCCGGACCACCTTAGAGGGCTTGGAATCCCCCCACCATAGTTTTACAAAATAGGGCCCCAAACAGCATTTCGCATAGGGCCCCCAAAAGGCTAGACACGGGACTGTGGTTAGTATTTGAGAAGCTTGTAGAGAACATGACGGTTGTCTAATGAATGTTGGATTTATTAGAATAAGGGAGAATAAGGAGTGTTTGGAGGCAGCAAAACTAGAACATAAATCTTTTACTGTTGTTGGTGACTGGTGTAAGGTGTGTCATCTTGTGTATACTAGCAAAAACTGACTTGTGAAGGAAGACAATGTTTGTAGACCAAAGTATAGAAATGAGGTCATGTAGGTGTTTGGTGTGTCACTGAACTACTGACCCAGAGGCATATTACCCGTTTTCTGGAAGAGTATGTGGCGTTTACTCTTGAACATGTCAGGTTAGGTTATGTTAGGGTAGGTTAGGTTTTCCTAGTCCATATGGTAACTTTGTGTGGGAATCACAATGAGGGTATTTTCGAGAAAATCCTATGGTTAGTTTCGGAGCTGCAGCCAAGCGTCTTCACTCGGAAACCACATACTTGCATAGAGAACTGGAATATGCAACCCGGAGGAAGGAGGATCACAGATGATAAACTAAGGGAGAGAATGGGAGATGAGTTCAGGGTATCGGGAGAATCGGGAGTCGAGAATCGAGAATCGAGATCGGGAGAAGCTTGAGGGATGGAGGGGGCTTGGGCATGTTGAGAGGAGGGTGGAGAAGGAATGGGTGCAGGGAGTTAGAGATCTGAACGTAGATGATAGACTTCTCGGAGGGAGGTGTAAGGAAACCTAAAGTTAAGTGGTCTAGAACAGGGTCTGCAAACCATTCAGTTTATTGATCTCTGCAGGTCAATATTGACCACTTTGTGGACCCCTGACCCAACCTTTCCTTACCTACATTCAGTGGCATAGCTAGGTATCTATCAATGGGGGATTACTATGGCAAGCAAAGCTCAGGGGCATTCTGATGCCACATAGAAGGGTATTAGGTCATATCATCAGTCACAGGTCCAAGTGGAATACGACAGCCATGGCCAGTGGGGGGGCTCTGGATTCTCATGGGGGGGCACGTGCCCAGTGGCGTCATTTCAGCAAAAGCCAAGGTATGGCAAGGTACCGTGGAAGGTTTTTTTTTCCAAATCAGTTGTGCAATAGTCCATTTTGGTGAGTTGTGAGTCTCAGTTGTGAGTCAGTGACCTCAAGGAAATTCCCCTTGTTGTCTGCCTCATCCTCTTCATTGTGCCCTCGGAAGGGAAGGCCCTGACGACCCAGCAGGGATGTTACATTGAGCAGTGCTTTAAGGTGATCTCTGTTCTTCCAAATTTCCTCTGACCTGTTGGAATCTATAGCAGATGCTATAAACTGTCTGTGCCCGGCACTAATTGCTTTCAAATCAGCCCATTCCACAACTGCACTGATGTGCCGCCTGCTTTTGCTGTGCTCTCTAAGTTGGCTCTGCATATTCTTCCAGCAGGAAATTCCCTTGTCGATAAAGACTGTTTCCAAGCCTGTCCCCTTGGGCTGTTGACACCCCACCAAAGTGCCTGCACGTGAAACAAAACACACTGTCCTTTTGCATGGAGTACTCAATCCATTCATGTTCCTTGTAAATCTGCGTGTTAAACCTTCTCCCATTCCTCATGGGGAATTGGCTCAAAATGGGTTGTACTGGGTTGTTGTTTTTCGATTTGCTTATGTCTTCACTGCCTTCAACTGCACTGTTACTCTCAGTAGGCCTGCTGTCACTGTTGCTGTCTAATCTAGCAGCAGCTGGACCTGGTTCAATCTCCTTTGAAACAAAACAAAACAGATTTAGCTATTCTCAACTCTATGAAGTATGGAATTACTGAATTCTGAACTGCACTGTTAAAATCACCATTATTGTAAGACCTCACCTTTGTCCCTGGACTTGTCTCTCCTGCCTTGGGATCTCCTGCTGCCCTCTCCTCACCAAAGAAGGTCCTTATGTCCATTTTTCTTTTTTTACCTGCCATGCCTAGCAGTCACCTAGTAAAAGTGAGACATCAAAAGCATGTTTGCACTGCACACATAGGCCCAGTGGCGTCACCAGGAAAAAAAATTTGGGGGGGCTTTAGCCCCGGGGTGGTGATGGGCGAGCGCAGCAAGCCCATCCAGCTGGGGGGTCGGGGGGTAATTTTGTAAATTAATCAGTTCCAGGGTAATTTTGAGGCCCAAAAAAGAGAAGAAAGTGGATTTTATAGAAACCAATTTTTCTATAAAAGTGTGAAAAATAAGGTTTTGCTCTGGCATGGAAAATTGGATAAATATTCCTTTTTATTGTTTTTGGGTAGCAGGCTACTAGCAGCAATTTTGGGGGGGCTGAGTTCTTGACTTGGGGGGGCTAAGTCCCCCGTAGCCCCCCCGCGGTGACGCCACTGCATAGGCCTATAACTTACTCGTACACAAATTAGTGTTAGGCTACTGGCCTCAATTTAGTACAATTCCTACTGTAATTGTTGAGAATAGACATGGTTACCATACACACGTGTTATTTAGTGAAGAACCGGACCAATTGTGAAGCTAAAAGCTAGCCAGCTAGCTTGTCAATGTTAAACAGTGTCAATTGTTAAGTTATCAGTTTAATTGTTATCAGTTAAACAGTGTCATTTGTTTGGCAACAATGAGGCTTGTTAACTCCGATATAGCCAGAGCAGAAACCTGTCTGTCCCGCTCTCGAGTTTTCAAAACGGAGGCTGGCAGGGAAAGCTCATGAATATTCAAAAGAGGAGCGCTCAACTAAAGCGGCTGGCTGGTGGGTGGCCTGAGATAAAGCCAAAAATATTTTTTTTTTTTTTTTTTTTTTTACCATTTTTTTCATACCTTGGCACTCGCCAAGGTATGGCGAGTGCCATACCTTGCCATACCCAAACGACGCCACAGCGTGACGTGCCCCCTGTAGCTACACCACTGGCTACAGCCGATATGACGTTATATAAGGTAGAAAGATAACTAGGCAACAGCCATTACTTTGCAAGGAGGGCTAAACAACCTCAAATCACACGTAAACTCTCTCCCCTTCCCTCCCACTCCCTCTCCCACTCACAGCGGCGCCGCCACGACATGGTGACCGGGGTGGCCAAGGTTGGACACAGATAGTGTGGGGTGGCCATGGCACAGCCATTAAAGAAATGGTTGGGTTTTCATTAACTTTCTGACTCCGATCTGTGGTGGCCAATGAGATTTCAGGTGTGACCGTGGCCACCCCCTAGATCCGCCACTGCCCACTCATTCCTCTCCCTCTCTCCCACGCCTTCCCTTTCTCTCTCTACTGCCTTACGCAGCAGAAATATGAAGAAAACCAACACTATAAAGTGGTGTTTGGCCAAAAATGCTACTCTTCCTCCTCCCAGCTGCCTGCACACGCCCTGCCTGCTCGCCAGCTCGCTCACGACTGTCGCTCGTACCAGATTACTCTAGCAGCTCAACACTGCTTCGAAACACTAAACCTTTCCCTTATTTCTTTCCCACGTCCTTACCTGTTGACCTTTGACCAATAATTCTTGACTTGTAACGTTATCTAAGTCTTAATGTTAGTAGATGTGAATTAGTAATAGTGTTGGTATAGTTTTGTAGTATTTAAAAAAAAGTTATCTTGATAGGGTTCGTTAGTGCTTCGAACTCGTTAACAGCGTCGCAGAGGATTGTGGGTAGGATTTTTTTTTTTTTTTTTTTTATGCTACGTAGTTTGTGGGTTGTTAAAGGACTTAATTGCTTTGTTACCAGTGGCGTAGCTCGATATCTATCAATAGGGGGGCCGCCTGGGGGGGTACTAGGTAAGCGGTGGAGCTCAGGGGCCACTCTGATGCCACATAGGAGGGTATATTATAATATAAATAATATTAAATATAGCTATAAGGGCATATTCTTGGATCAGATCAGTCGTGGTGGGTATTAGAGCATTATACAGAATATGGCTAGTGGGGGGACACAAGATTCTCATAGGGTTTCACGAAGAAAAAAAAAAAAGTGACATTGCAGCATTGGTCTCCCCAAGGCCAACGGTAATTTTTCTTCACATATTTTTCAAATACTTATGAAAAAAGTACAGAAAGTTTGAATTTTTTTTAATGAATTCAGAAACAAAAATGCCACAAATCAAAGACTGAAGAAGAAATACAGAAGAAAATATATATATAAACACGTTAGGGCGACCCCTGACCCCGCTCAGGCCATGACCCAATGACCCAACAGCTGGTGTCCTTCAACAAGAATATTGAATCAAGACAATATAAAGTATTATCCCCTTGAGACCCAGAACGTTATTTTCATTGTAATTTAGATATTAGACAATTTTTTGTTAAGCGATGTTTTATAGATATGACCTGTTTAGTATCCCTGTCGACTAACTAATTTGGTATATTCAGTTACTTTTCGTAATTTTATGGCTAACAATATAGGATTTTATATAGTAAAGGAAAGATTGGGTGTGAAGGGGTTAAGAAACACAAAAGCAGCCTATTGCCCTAATATTAGCGGGCACTCAATGACCTAAGAGTGGCCAGAGGTCATGCAGCACAGAGAGCCACCCAGGCAACCTTTGAAAATGAAAAGAAGCAAATGAAAGATACTGTTTCTCACAAAGGGTTGAAGGTTAAAGTATCATTAGAAGATGAGAGATATTTCACCGTACTGGCGGAGGAGAGTGGAGGTGTTAAATCCCCATGGGAATTACAAAATGAAGAGGGAGAATGCTTATCCTTTTCATTGTAAGATAGTTTTAATAGTTTGTGTTTGTTTCATCAGTTATTTTGTCCACCAGCAGGTTAAAGGTTATAGGAAATTTATGAACAAAAAAAAGAAATAGAAAAAACAAGTTGATTTTGAGAAATGAGGAAAAGCAATTCAGCAAGATTGATGACTGGAACAATGTCTCATAATCAGTCTGATGCTCACACAGTTTATCAAAGTTTTCGTCAGTAATCAGTTTTTCCTATGTATTCATGTCATTTATTTATTTATTTTTAAGGAGCATTTGATGTCTCGGTTATCTTGCAACCCTAGGAATTTGTTCAGCCTTTTATGCCTTATGCTATTAATCTGCTGCTAACCAGTTTACATCCATTATCTTATCTTGACGGCAGGCGATGCAAACAGCATGGTGTCCTGCGCATCACAGAACCACTGCGGGGTGCTGGCAGACTGGCGGGACACTCAGAACCTCAACGTTGTGCGTCTGGTGTATGACGTGACGCCGGCCAGCCTGGTGACGGTGCTGGTGACGGAGCAGAGCGTGCTGCCCACCTCCGCCGTGCCCGTCATCATCCACCGCAAGTATGCCGACATCCTGGGCCAAGACTGATCCACGCACTCCGCCAAGGTGGAGGGACGCGGGCTTTGTGAGGCTCAAGTGAGTGCAGCTTTGTGTTCCCTGTCAGTGTGTGTGTAAGTGTGTGTGTTCTGTTATGAATATGGTTCCTATGCTGAAGCCGAGTAGTGATAAGTTGTTTTTTTATGTTAAGACTGTCGTGAGTATTTATTGCAAGAAGTGTATAAAATGTTGACTTTGTTTCAGTTTGATGATTGTTATGCTTCTGTTGGCGGGCAGCACAGGACATGTGAGTGTTGTGTTGTTGGGGCTTGTGGTGAAGGGTGTCGCTGCAGTCTGTGGAAGCAGTGTAGTCTTTGGGTGGAGTAGAAAAACATTATCCGCATGCAGTGTGTCAGTTTGGTTGGCCGAGTCATGCTGGCAGCCTGGCCGGACAATCCTATTTAGTCACCAGTCACTGCCCTTGAAAAACAAATAACTCAGTCACCTGAATGTACATTTGTTAATTAAACTCATTCTGGAAATAGGATTCTTATATTAAATTTGTTTGGTCTCAAAGTAGTCTTTCATGTTATCAGTGATCCCTTGAAACTTTGTAAGCAAGTGATTGCAAATCAGGCTAAGAATTACCAATACATGTTATTTGTCTCATTTCAGTGAGATGTATTCAATGAAACAATTTCCTGCTCAAACAAAACTTTCAGACCCTTGTGTAGTAGTAGTGGGTAAGAGTAATAATAGTGGGAGCAGTGTCTGTACGGAGAGTAGACAGTCAGCCTCCCTCCTTACACGAGGTGGTAAAAGAAGGGTTAGTAGCATAGAAGGGTTGTATGGATGCAGAGATCTAACCACACAGTAATGAGGAACAGATGAAGCACAAAGTAACCATCTTCAGCAATTATTCAGACCCACCTTGGAACATTTCCCTGAACGCAATATGTGTGATGACTTAATGCAAGGTGGGAACAGTGCCTCAATATAATCACTCTGATGCTCACACACTGTTTATCAAAGTTTTAATTAGTAACAAGTTTTTCCTGTGTATTCACGTCATTTTTTTGTCTTTTTAAGGAGCATTTGATGTCTCGGTGATCTTGCACCCTAGGAATTCTTTCAGCCTTTGAAACCTTATGCTATTAATCTGCTGCTAACCAGTGTCTCTATGAAGAGTGCAGTGGAAGTATAAAGACACTGTTGGCACAGTCCCTAACGATGGTCTCACTACCACATCATTGGTTTACAAGCCGAGCTTTTATAACTCACTCCAGTCGTCAGTGCCACACTGTAGACACAATGGATGGTGAGAGTGACTGAGTGAGCCACATCCTTAATATAATTATGTATCAGGCTGCTTATATCATTTGATAAAAGGTGCCTCAATTTTTGTAGAATGGTGGCATCCATGTTGGAAATAACATGTACATTTTTGCCGTGGCACGGATTAAAGTGAGAACTATAAGGACATTATATTTGTTAAAACAATCAAGAACTATAAAGACAATATATTTATAAAAACAATTTATACAGTCACTCAGTAAGTGAAATCTGGTTTTGTATTCCAGAAGCATGCAGGGACAGACCCCAATCTTGCCTTACCATGACCAGATATCAATTAAAATTACACAAAAGTGAGGTGAGGCAATGTCAACAGTGACCTGTTTAGTAGGCGCTAACATCAGGTCCCACAGTTCAGCAAATTGTCTGCTGCATTGCATCAAGAGATCCGTTCTGGCATCTGTTTGACTTGGCAGTGATGAACATTGTTTTATCTCACTGATGCAGGCCATGAGTGGCCCACAGCGCCCATCATCATTTGGTGATACAGAGTCTGGCCACCAACTCCTGGGCGAGACGCAGGTAGTCTAGGCTGATGTGGGAGTGTCCACTGGCCCCGGACACCCCGGCCATGGAGGTGGGCAGTGGCGAGGCAGGCGGCCGGCGGCCCAGCGAGCGGTGGAAGAACGAATTCTGTAAAGGAGGCAAAATCAAAAGGTCCATTAAAGGAACTGTTAAAAGCAATTTGTATTTGGCACTCAGTAGAATGGTACACCACTCATGTTTAATAATCAATTCAATTTGTAGTTGACAACACCTTACCTTCTGCAAGCATTTCAGGGAACACAATCCTAATGTAGAAGCAAAAAAAAACTGGTTGTGCTCCAAAACATCAGGATGAAGCTGCATTATTATCTCACATTTCGACCCCAAGTCTCCTTTCCTCAGACAGAACTGGCATGCAGAGTGAGACAGCACATGCACCCCTGTGGTGGACCAAGATGGTGTGAGCCCCGCCATGCAGCCCTCGGGTCCTCTCCACCACGGTGAATGGCGAGTGACAACCTGGCCTAGCTTATGACAGGATGACGCATCCCTCCCAGTGGTCGGTCGCGTCCGCTGTCGTGGTGTGTGCCACTTCAACCAACCTTCCTTCATTTTCCTTGCCAGCCTGTGGACACCATCCCAATCTGACAAGTGTCCATGTTTTTTTCTGGTTGTACCACTAGATGTCCTATGGCGGTACAAATAATTCCTATGTTCGCAGATTCTTCTCTCGAGCCCATGTTATGTCTTACAGCAGGACATCAGTCGCATGGAGTTTCATAGACCTCACCGTTCTTCCTGTTTCAAAGACAGTGTGATCTTTAAATTCCAAGCAATGGATTTTCTGCTGTAGATCAGTGAGATCACGTGGGCTCCGGAGAAGAATGTATGAACATAGAAATGATTTACGCCAACACAGAACATTAACTTCCTAGTGGTATTATGTGTGCAGAAATATGGACACTTGTCGGAGCAGGGATTCTCCACACTGGGCTGCCAAGGAAAATAAGGAGGATGGCTGAAGGCACACACACAACGACAGGGGATGTGATCCAACCACCAGGAGGGATGCGCCAACCTCTCCCAGACTGTGGCCAGGTTGACATCACAACGGTGGAGAGAACTCACGGTACAGACCATCCAGCAGACTCCATTCCAGGGCACAAACCACCTTGATCCACCACTGGCGTACATACACTGCCACACACTGTATGCTATATAGGCCTATCGGCCTAATATCTCTCTCTCTCTCTCTCTCTCTTATATATATATATATATATATATATATCCTGCTTCAGCCTGTAGGTTCTGGGCATCTTTCCACTCTGTACTTGTGTGGCCTTGGTCTGGATGTAGCCTACATGGTGAAGCAGTTGTACATTATTCTTTTAACATGAACAAAGTATTCTTAAAGTGAATGAGACAGGCACACAGACACAGCCAATTATGTATTCTCTCAGCAGATCACGTGGCAGGTCACCTTGGAACTGAGTGGTTTAAACCTTCCGTGGATTCCCAATTGTCACGACGACTATTCTGTCTGCGATGCATGACAGACTGACAAATCAAAGGGAGGTGTTTGTCATCCTGTCATGCATCGCAGTTGGAATGATCATTGTGATGACTGGAAACCCATGGAAGGACCAAACCACTCCGCTCCGAGGCCACCCCGGGGGAACAAGCTGTATCTGCGGACCCGTCTCATTCTCTCTGAAGAATGCTATTCTTCGATGTTAAAAAAATTGATGATACAGCTGCTTCATTTTTCTTACATTCTGACTATAACCTTGTTCAGAGAGGTTTGACCAGGTGGTGCAGCAGCTTATATACACTTCAGTCATCTCAAGTCATCTGGCAGCCTGGGTTGCCAGATTGCCAGGTTGCCATCCACTGATTGGTTTGTGTCCTGTCTTCACCCTGCAGTGCTGATGACTAATGAACTTGTGTCTTTGGCCGGACTTACAAATCTTTCTCTGTGCTTGGTTATCTCCTTCGTGGTGATGTGATGAGACGAAGGTGACCAAGCACAGAGAAGGATTGGCGAGCTCAGCTAAAACCAGCAGTTCACTGGCCATCAGCACACCAGGACAAAGACGGGATGCACCAAGCAGCAGACAGGTTACCGGGGGACCTGGTGGTGGGACACGTGAGGCGTGTGACCGTTGCTGCACCAACTAGTCGGACCTCTTTGACTAGTCAATTCCCTCTGAAGAAGGCAATGGTCAAAATGTCAATTCATGTGGCAAAGGCTTTTTTTATGCAACAAATAGCAATACCACTTTTGCAGACAATCATATGCTGCTGTACTGTATTAAGTTTGGCAAGGACACACACAACGGCTTAGTCCCCGGACTGCACTTAACCCGGCGGGCTGGGTACCTCCGAGCGGGTAAGTAGTCAACATAAAATGCTCGCTGATATCAAGTATCTCGGCTACCCAGCCTGCCGGGGGAAGTGGAGTCACCAGGACTAAGCTATCGTGATTGGCCTTGCAAAACTGAATACAGTACAAGTATGTGGTAGCAGGTAGCAGTGTCTCAAGGGAGGAGGCATTAGGATTACAGGTGCATGCTGAGAGAGTGAGGTTAGTAGCTGAATGCACCACACCTTGGGAGGATGGTTGTAATCATCAGCAGTATTGTCTGTATTGTACTGCAAAAGAGGATGTGGAGCAAACAGGAATCACAGAAACTCTCCCTGGCCAAGCACTCACCATGTCATCGGCCATGTTCTGTCTGATCCTCTGTGCGTCGCGTGGCGCGGTGTCGGGGCTCATGAGGGCCAGGGTGGCTTGGGTCAGCAGCAGCAGCAGGGCCTTCTCCGCACAGAGGGCCAGCACCTGCACACTCAGGCCCACCTCCGGGGCACCGCTGCGGCACGGAGACACGCCGCGGCTCTCCTGTGGGGATGTGAGGCAACGGTAGGGGGGTGGGTAGAGAAGGTGACTTTTTTCTAAACCACATATGGGAAAAACACTTACTTCAAATTAGACAGGTTAAAAAAAGTCACTACAGGAGAACCTCGTTTATCCGGCACCCTCGGGGGGGAGCGCATGCCGGATAACTCATTTTGCCGTTGTTTTGAGAGTTACTCTTATGGAATCGCCCAAAATCCCAATAAATACTGTGGTTTCTGGAGGTTGTTGTTGACTGCGAGGATCCCTTGGGGAACACTATGAGCCCTGGTGATGTCCTATGATGCTATCACAGGCACGGTAGTTGACCTGTCTTCCTCAGGAAGGCACAGGTGAGGCGGATGACGGCGTGTTGCCGAGAGGGGTGAACGCCTGCCGCCGCCAGCAGGGTGGGCAGGTCGAAGGTGGTGACGTTCAGGGCGAGGAGTTGAGACTGTAGCACTACACGGTGTGAGTGGAAGCGCGGACACTGCAGCAGAAAGTGTTCAATAGTCTCCGGAACATTCATGCACCAAGGGCAGTGGGGTCAGGGGACAGACGGAGGCGATGCAGGTGAACTGTGAGTGTCGTGTGCCCCAGGCGGAGGTGGGTGAGGGTGACATCCAGGACGCGGGACTTTTTCCGTATCCACGGCTGGGGGGAAGAGTCACTGCGGTATTGGCCCATGGAGGTGATGCGGAGGGCATCGCCAAGTGTGTTATACCAGGTGGAGCGGCAGACCCGGGAGATGAGGCGTGTGGCTGTGGAGAGCGAGCGGCAGAGGGAAGGGTGTCGTGTTTACATCTGTTAAGGCCATCCTGGCAGCAGAATCAGCCACCTCGTTGCCTGGGATACCAGCGTGGGAGGGAACCCACTGGAAGGTGATCTCGTTGGTAAGGTGAAGGGCCCTCTGGATGGTGTGGACGAGGGACGTAGAGGATCGTGGATGGCGGGAGAGGAGGAGTTGGAGTGAGGAGAGGGAGTCTGTGTAGACCACAGCCTTGCCCAACTAAATTTCTGCCGATTTTCTCAGTTTTTGAAATAATTAATTATACCTAATTAATGCCTGGGTTGATTAGTGCCGTTGTTTTGAGGTTGCCGTTGTTTTTTTTAATGCCGGTTAAATGAGGTTCTCCTGTAGTTTTATATTATTTTGAGCTCCTTGTGATGTCACCTCACGTTAATGTTGTGCAGCATTAACTAGTACTAATCTATGAGCTGGAACTGGGCATTAGAAAATAAAATTATATGTGGGTAATGTATTCGCATGGGACCTACAGTGAAAGTCAATTCGAGTGGGAAAGGGCAACAGATTGAACTCAAATCGTTACCTGTGTAGGAAAGATTCACTTTACATTATTGACAAATTTAAAAAGCCTACACTAATGTTGATCATTTCTTGCTGATTTTTTTTTGTTCTGTCCCATCAAAAGATAAAACACACGCACACACTTCACCTTGGATGCATGACTGTCATACAGCTCCAGCACAGCGGTGAGGGAGGCCAGGCTGGGCTGGGCCGAGGGGTCGTGGGCGGACACCGTGCGGAATGACGGGTGGAAGAAGAGTGTCCAGGCGGCCACGTCTGAGCCCGGCCCACACAGGAGGTCCGTCAGGTCGGGGCCGAGAGACTGGATGGCACTGAGGCAGGCACACAACACCTGGGCGGGAATACACACACACCTGTACATCCACGTGGTGACTATGCAGGCAGCCTATGTTATCAGGTACTAATGATGCCTTTGTAGGTGTTTAGTTCAGGAAAACTTTTGTAAAATTTAAGGATCATGACCTGACAACACCTAATACTTGTTAAAAGTAATAGTCGTTATTCTTCCATAAACTTCCCTACGTGATTTGGGATTAAAAGGCATTTCTGACTAATTTACTTCAACAAACAAGTCATCAAAGATTCAACTGTTAAAGTTCATCACAAAAAGAAGGAGTACCACCTACATGCAGCATCTTGTTGAGGACGGCTGTGGTGGCCGGGGTGATGGCGGCGGCGGCATCACTGGAGGCACAGGTGGTGAAGGTGGTGGCGGCGGAGGTCATCCCACCCTTGCTGCTCCCGCCACCCAACTCCCTTTGTACAAACTGTCAAAATGTTAGTAAGTTAGTCATTCCACATCATAAACCTCCAAAGTCGCCATTTCTTACAACAGGAGTGATTCAACAATCCTGAGATGCATAATTATAATCAGTAGTTGGCTTCGTTGACTGGCGTATTAAACATGGTATCCAGATATCCAGTTCACCTCTATAGTCTATTTTTTTTAACGAGGCAAAAATTTAATTCTATCTTAAGGACTCTTGCTTAAAATTATGCCTCTGTTTACCTGATAATATGGTTACCTGATAAAATACAGCTGAAATTTAGAAGAACTGTTGTATTCCCTTCCCCTGGCATCAAGTGTGCAGCAAGGGGTCAGGATTTTTCACCTCGTTAAAAGCAGAGTATGGTCACAATGATACATGAAAAAGGAAGTTTTTATTTTCCCTGCCCGTGACTCACCCTTGGCGTGCAGAGCAGGTGTTTGGTGGTGTGCACGCAGCGGGTGGCGGCGGCCGTCAGCTGCGTGTAGGAGGCTTGGTGCAGCACTATCCACAGCCCGGCGTGAGGGGCCAGGGCTTCCACCAGTGCCGCCGAGGCCAGGGCCAGGTGGTACTCCTTGTGGGGGACAGCCAGGGAGCCACAGAGAGCCTCAAGGTGCACGGCGGCCACGTTGACGCCTCCCTCCACCCCGTCGGCCCCCATGTGCCTCACCCCCCACACCATGCACCACACCACGCCGCTCAGCAAACTCGTCTGGGAATACATATAATTTATAAGAACATAAGAAAATAAGGAAGCTACAAGAGGCCGCGAGACCTACACGTGGTAGTTCCTGTAGTTTATGGTGGCAGCTTGCGACCCACACCAGACTAACTTCAAGAGAATTAAATGTATTTTAATGTAAACAATACAGAGCATCCTTACTGAAATTATTATCACAAACACAAAGCAAAGGTAGGTGTTCCTTACCTTGGAGGACGGGACGGCCAGGGTGAGGGTGGAGGAGAAGGTGGGCGCCGTCACCTCTGCCCAGGGCTGTGAGGTGCGGCAGAGGGTGGCCAACAGACTCACTATCTCGCCCACCACCTCATCATCGCCACTCTGGCAAGGGAGGCAACTATCACTACGGGCTCAACAACACCTCCAGAGAGAGTACTGAATATTACAGTAAGAAGCATTGTGGGTATTTTCAGGTCCTTCCCCTTGAATTGTACCTATACTGGTTTTTTTAACGAGGTGAAAAATCCTGACCCCTTGCTGCTTACTGACTGATATTTGATGCCAGGAGAAGGGAATATTACACTTCTTCTAAATTTTAGTTGTATTTTATCAGTTAACCATATTATCAGGTAAACATAGGCAAAATTTTAAGCACAACTCCTTAAGATAGAATGGAATTTTCGCCTCGTTAAAAAAATTTGTCTATAGTACCTTCATGTAGGTCTCTGTGGCATGCAGGAGTGCGGGCACCACCGGGTACTGCGTCAGGAGCTGCTGTGCCGAGTCTGGCTGGCAGCGCAGCAGCAGCTGGTGCAGGAGTGCCGTGGCCAGGCCAAGCGTGGAGGCTGAGGTGCAGCTGTGAGATGTGGAGCCCGCCAGCCTGCCATGCTGCTGCACAAGGTTGCCAACGGGCCCCACCAGGCACGCCACCAGACCTGCAGCAGCGGGGCGGAAAGAAGTAATGTTGTCTTTATAAATTCTTTGGTCAATAAAGTGTTTGAGGTGAAAATAAATAGTATTGTCTTTGTTAATTCTTTGGTCAATAAAGAGTGTTTGGGTGTTTGTGTTGTGTGTTTGTCTAAAAAATAAAGAGTGTTTGTGTTGTGTGTTTCCCCTCAGGCAGTGTGGTGCTGCCCGGGGTGAAGGAGTTGTACTTTTGACAGTGTGGACATACACCTTCCAACTCATACTCAAAAGCCTTCTCCCAAATGTGTGGGGTGGCACAAAACCCAGACTCGTTCACACACACAAAAAGTTTACTAAATAATTCAATAGACAATTGTGCAACAGAATTACCAGAACTCTTGCCGGGCTTACATTTTTTGACGTATGAAAAGTTAATATTTTACACTGATGCAGGGTGGTTATCATACACGAGCAACACCCAAACATCAAACCCAACACCCAACCACCAAAGTTTAAAGTTTGTGCTGAGTGTTTCGCCTACAATACAATATTAGATGCAATAAGCTTCCTACACATAACACGAGTAACACCGAACCGTTACCGTGAAGAGTTACTGTTACCATTATAACGTGACACCCTTCCCCCCAATGGGTTCGTTAAAGTGAGGGTTTACTGTAATTCAATAGACAATAGTGCAACATAATTACCAGAACTCTAGACGGGCTTACATTTATTGCTATATGGAAAGTTAATATTTTATACTGAACACTTACTGCCTTAACTTATCCACCTTTTAAGCCATATGTGTAATTTAATAACTGATTAAATAAAAAAAATAAAAACATGGAAAAAAAAGGGTGGTTACCATACACGGGCAACCCCCAACCATTACCGTGTGAGTGCGGCGTGGTGTCCGTGAGGGTGACGAGGGAGAGGGCGGCCCCCAGGATGAGCAGCTGACAGTGGGTGGCCGTGGACATGACCACACTCTGCAGCCACGCCAGCAGCTTGCCCGTCTGCTCAAAAAACTTGGCCTTCTCTGCAAGTTGTCTGGAAAAAAAAAAAAGGCTTGATGTTGTTGTGTATGGAGGGCGTTGTTTCTTCTTACCACCCCGCCATCTTCTTCCCCCAGTTACAGTTGCAATTAGGGAAAACTTTGAGTGTTTACATGTACTCCGTCAATAACAGCCCGTGAGTGGAGTCAAATGGCATCTTAAATTGCATATCAAACTCCTTAACCCCTTGAGACCCAGAACGTAATTTTCATTGTAATTTGGCTACCATCAGATGATTTTTAGTTAATATAAGCAATATTTTATAGATATGACCTGTTTAGTATCTTAGTCGACTAACTAGTAATTTGGTGCATGAAGTTATTTTTCGTAATTTTACGGCTCGACAACATACCATTTTTTATAGCAAAAGAAAGATCTGGGCGTGAGGGGTTAAATATGTGCAAGTAAGCAACAAACAATTGGAATAAGATAATTATGTATAAGAGTCAGCTGATTCAATAACAAATCACAAACAACTCTTGATGGTTAGACACTAAATTACATGTCAATACTGAAACTAAGATAAGAGGAAGCAAAACATGACACCTAAGACTCATAATGGTCGCGGTTAAGCCAACGATAAGAAATCTGATCAGAATACAACATCAAAAGTAAGGTTTCAACACACATTACATAGCCAGGGCATAATCTACTTCATAAGCAAAATAAACAAGCACGCCATCATTACAATCAGACCAGTATTATTAGACCATTATTAGTACCAGTTTTAGTACCATTATAAGACCAGTATTACTAGACCATTAACCAGTATTGTGTGTGCACGGTGGTACGTACTTGCTGCAGTGCTTCACCAGGGCAATGTACACCTCCGCCAGCAGCAGGGTGAGGTGCTGGTCGGGCTCCTCACAGCTGCCCACCTGCCGTAACAGCCCCTCCAGGATGTCCTCCGCCAGCTTCACCTTCACAACAAACACCGCACGTTAGAGGCCAGGGTTAAAAAAGGAGCATGGTAAGGGGGTGAGGAATAATAAGAAATACATATATGGATGGGTTGGTGAAGGGATGATAAATAATAAGGAATACATAAAGGATGTGTTGAGAGGGAAGTGGATGATAGGAAGAGAGGGTAGAACAAGAAGTAACGGATTCAAACTGGAAAAACATAATTTAAAATAGAAATTGGGAGAAACTGGTTCACAAATAGGGTGGTAAATTATTGGAAAAGACTCAAGTCATCAGGTAGTTGGTGCATCAATAGGGAGTTTTAAAATGAGGATAGTTAGTTAGAAGAGGAGAATAGTGAGGGGTGAGAAAATATATAAAAAGAAATAAAGAATGGGTTGCGAGGGAAGTGGATGGTTCACCTTGAGCTGTGGGGTGAGCCAGGTTCGGGCGCGCGTCACCACCACCACCACAAAGTCTCTCCACGCTGGCACCAACACCTCCTCCACATCACGGCTCTCCTTCCACCCATCCTCCACCTTGGACAACACATGCTGGGGGAAGGTGTGATGCATTACTCTCTCTCTCTTAAGCTTCCACTAGAGTAAATCTATGGAAAGAAACTGAAGCTTATATCACGATCACTTTGAGCAAGATTCAATGAGAAGTTCTGGAAAATAGATTAAGGGCAAAGGTAAATACATTAGTCCTTTTTTTTACAGTAAGTATTTTTTTTGTGTGTGATGTAAAAAAAAAAAAAAAAAGGCTGAAGAAATGTTAATGTGCGTGTTTGTATTTTTTTTTTTTTTTTTTTTTTGTGGGGTTGTTTTCATGTGTAATTATTATTATTTATTTTTTTTCATGTATTTTTTTGTTTTTGTGTGCTTTTAGTTTTTTTTTTTTTTTTTTTTTACATATTTTTTACAGTAGGTACTTTTTTTGTGTGAATAAAAAAAAATAAAAAATCCTGGTGAAGAAAAGTAAGTCCTGACCTTGGACCAGAGGCAGACCGGGGCCGAGGTGGAGGAGAAGAGGGCGTCCATGGCTTGTCTGAGGCTGGCTGGGGGTGCCGCGTCGGCCGAGAACAACTGCCGTGCCAGGATGCTGAAGCAGTGACCCACGATGGCGTCACTCACCTCACCTGTGTGGCAGGATTGCTTTGCTTACTACATGACATAAACTACACAGGGAAGAGATCAAGAAATTATGGCACTCAAAAAATTCCAACTCTGGAACTCTCTTTCTGTTTTTATTTTTCCACCTTCCTACGACTTGAATCTTTTCATGAGAGGAGTAACAAGACACCTCCCGAACTAAATTGGCCCCCCCCCCCTTTTCATATTCTCTTACTGCCTTCTTTATAGGGACTGGCAACTAAGCAGACTTTTAGTTACATTTTGTTTGCCCTTGGCCAGTCCTTTGTGATGTAAAAAAAATATTAAAAAAATGAGTGACAGGATTTTTTTCTCCAAACACAAAGAAAAAACAACAACTGAATCAGCAATGTTCATCTTACAACAGACAAGGAAAGTCATTATAACACACATGATTTTGGCGGCAGAACAAGGCTTTCCTACCAGGCTTATGGGAGGTGAGGGGGCACGTGAGGACAACACAGAACTCTTTCTTGGCCTGCATGTGGCGTGTGGCGGTGGAATACTTCTGGCTCCACAGGGCATCCACCAGCTCCACCACCGCTAGCACCACCTCTTTGCCAGGACTTCCCTTCCCCTAGTGGATACAACAAAGTGGAAAGATGTAAACAGTGTGGATGAGGCCAAGGGATGTGTAAATTTATGAGAAAATTTGTAAGTGCTCTCTCTCCTGAAGACTCCTGAAGATCCTGCCAACCTGATACACATTGCCAACTATGAGCTTCGTAATCTAAAAAAATGGTGCTTAAGCAATAGATTAATTGTAAATTTGAGTAAAACTTTCTATATGCTGTTCACAAATATGCCACTTAACGACCTTCCACCCTTAATTTATAATGACAACAACATAGAAAGAACTCACACACACACACTATTGGGTATAACACTAGACGATAAAATGACATTTAAGCCACATATAACTAACCTCGTGCTCAAACTATCTAGAGTTATGTCCCTGTTATACAGAGTCAAAGAACTTGTCCCCATTAACATAATGAAAAAGCTGTATGATGCCCATGTGCTACCACATCTTCACTACTGTACACCCATTTGGTGCAGCACCTACCCCACACATTTACTCCCTCTATTTAGACTACAAAAAAGACTCATTAGGATTATTACGGACAGCGATTTCTATGAACATACTCAACCTCTTTTTAAACAATTACACTCACTAAACCTTTTTGATATTAATAAACTTGAAATTGCAGTATATATATTTAAAATAATCAACTGTGAAAATATAGCATTACTACAACAACCACATCACAGCTATCCAACACGCACCCATCATAACATCCGTATACCATTGCATCATCTAACAATTTTTCAACATTCACTATCCTATCTTGGTCCCAAAACGTGGAATGCTATCCCTGATCATATAAAAACTCTACCCTCACTATATTCTTTTAAAAAACAACTAAAAAAGTACATACTGGAACAATACTAAATGCAGTTATTGAAAAAGTAATAATAAAACATCATGGATATGTGCATGTGTATGTATATGTATATGTGTACAAGTGCTGTGTCGGTTATTATGTGTAAATTACTATGTGATTATATGTATTCTTGGAGTTGTGCCATCCTATTGTTGGCAGTCAAAGGGTTTGGAAGGGTTGGGAGTATATATATTTATATACCTCATCAAGAATGTATTTTAATATTAGGTCTCACCTATAACCATATTTTCATCTACTGCCCAAAAAGCATGCTTTATATGGGCTGCCTTAATGTATACTGAAAAAATCTTAACTATTTTGTACCGTTTATAAGGCATAATAAAATGTTTCAAAATGTTTCAAAATGTTTCTCTCTCTCTCTTTCGCTCTGCTCTCTCTCTCTCTCTCCACTCTTTTTCTCTCACTCCACACTCTCTCTCTTTCTCCACACACACACACTCTCTCTCATTCCTTACACTCTCTCTCTCACTCCTTACACTTTCTCCCTCTCCACACACACTCTCTCTCTTTCTCCACACACACATAATCTCTCTCACTCCTTACACACTCTCCCTCTCCACACACTCTCTCTCTCTCTCTCTCTCCACACATTCTCCACACACTCTCTCTCCCTCTCCACACACTCTCTCTCTCTCTCCCTCTCCACACACACGCACTCATACTCTCTCCCTCTCCACTCTCTCTCTCTCTCTCTCTCTCTCTCTCTCTCTCTCTCTCTCTCTCTCTCTCTCTCTCTCTCTCTCTTTTTCCAAGACTAACAGTAAGGCTGGCAAGGGAGACAAGGGGATCAAGCAGCTTCTCAGGGGGTGTCAGGAAGGCGTTGGTGAGGCCCTGCTGCCGCGTGGTGGAGGCCGTCAGCAGCCTCAGCAGCGCCACCTTCACCCCCACATCCTCCGTCGGGGACTCCAGCCGCCGCAGCAGAGCGTCACGGATCCCGTCAGCCTCCGCACCGAAACACGCCACCAGGGGGACGTCTAGTTTCTGAGGGAACATGAGTGACTTTTAACCCCTTGAGACCCAGAGTGTAATTTCCATTGTAATTTGGGTACCATTAGACAATTTTTAGTGACTATAAGCAATATTTTATAGATATGACCTGTTTAGTATCCTTGTCGACTAGATAATTTGGTTTATTTAGTTATTTTTCGTAATTTTATGGGAAACAGACAATTTTATATAGGAAAGGAAAGATCTGGGTGTGAAGGGGTTAAGGGTGGGACGCCTAGTTTCTGAGGACACATAATTGACTTTTAAGGGTGGGATAGCCAGGGTATTAATATTTCAAGGGTGCGAATAATACTTAAATTATCAAAGATATCAATAGAAATGATCTAAAATGTTATACTGTCAAAGATAAGCAAGTAATGAAAAACATGATGACAAAAGGAAATTGAAAGTCGAGACACAAATAAGAAAATTCCATCATCTGAGTGTCGCTAAAATGAAAAGTATGATGACAAGGAAATTAAGGAAGGAAGGGAAGGGAAGGGAAGAAG
>JACEEZ010019255.1:10000-42500 GCA_016584305.1 Chionoecetes opilio | reverse complement strand
AGGTTAATTTTGGTTAGGCCAATTTCTCTAGATATAAGGAAATTACCCCAGATCTAGGGAATTTTAACCCCCCTACACAACTCTTAAATCACGTGTTTCCGACGCATAATTTGTTCCCCACCCGAAAACCCCGCATTCCCACAGGTCCCCAAACTTGTTTGGGGGAAGTGGGAGAGTATAGGCAAACACTAGAAATTAACCTAGATTAATATCCAGTATTCAAAAATGGATAATATATCGTGAGTATGTGCTTAAACTTTTAACTGTGTATGATCAAAGCCTAATGCTTGGTGCGCCGAATTTTGGTGTGAGTGTCCTAGATTCGAGTCCTTGGAGTACCACATGTAGTCATTGATTTCATTGATTAGGTTTATTAATTAGTGGGCTGGTGATCATATTACGAATTAATATATTTTTTGCCATATATAATATTAATAAAAAATTAGTGATTCATGTCTTTACGGCAACTGAGATTGTATACTCCTACACTACGCTTCCTGTATTGTATATGTAAACGTGTTGCCTTATTTTAGTCGTATAATAATATAGTTCTTACGACATCTAAGGGTTTGATTTTGTTGGATACTGTGCACCATGAAATGTATGGCTTTATTACCATCTATAAGAATGTAGCCATGTATAGGCATTATTATTTATTAGGGCTAATAGCATATTCAATACAGGGTTTGAGAATAACGTTCTAACCGGTTTTCATTTCTTTCTAATCGATTCAGGAACGTTATGTTTGGAGGAGGAATGAAAAACGAAAGGTTAATAATGCTGTTTCTGATCGGAACAAACCGATTGAAAAATAATCTCGTTTTCAAGCCCTGAGAGCAGCAGAAAGCCACAAAAACATGCACACAATTATCCTCTAAAGTACCAAAAAGATACTGTAGGGTCGTGAAAGACTAAAAATCAAAAGCTTACTACTACTACTATTCTAAATGACCAAAAAAATAGTGTATGACCTTTCTATACTAAAAATCAATGACAACTACTACAACTACTACTACTACAGTCTGACCTTGATAGCGGCCGAGAGCAGGCTTGTGTAGGAGCGCAGTATGGGGTAGGTGCCCATCGCCGCCTCCTCCCCGCACACCAGCGCCCGCAGCCCCCCTGCGCGGTACCCAACGAAGGGGTCGCCTCTCCCCCTCTTGGCCTCAGATGCTGCTGGGAGGAACATAAGAACATAAGAGAATAAGGAAGCTACAAGAGACCGTAAGACCTACACGAGGGAGTTCCTGCTACTTAACACTACCTACATCCACCTTTCATCCCCATCCATGAAATTGTCTAGCCTCCTTTTAAAACTCCCTATTGACTCTGCACTAACTACCTGACGACTGAGTCCATTATAAGAGGGTGACATGATTAGAACCAAGTGTAAAGGAAACAAAACATGGAATTGAAGAGTACTGTCAGCATTATACTACTACAAGGTAACAAATAGTGATGCAAACTTAATGAATGAGAGAGAGAGAGAGAGAGAGAGAGAGAGAGAGAGAGAGAGAGAGAGAGAGAGAGAGAGAGAGAGAGAGAGAGAGAGAGAGAGAGAGAGAGAGAGAGAGAGAGAGAGAGAGAGAGAGAGAGAGAGAGAGAGAGAGAGAGAGAGAGAGAGAGAGAGAGAGAGAGAGAGAGAGAAGAGAGAGAGAAGAGAGAGAGAGAGAGAGAGAGAGAGGAGAGAGAGAGAGAGAGAGAGAGAGAGAGAGAGAGAGAGAGAGAGAGAGAGAGAGAGAGAGAGAGAGAGAGAGAGAGAGAGAGAGAGAGAGAGAGAGAGAGAGAGAGAGAGAGAGAGAGTATACATGTCACACACTACATACTTCTGAGTAATTACAATGGATGCAGGGAACTCAGACCTTATATATATGTTATGAAAATGATATTTAAAAAAATAGTGTGGAGAACTTCAGCTAAGAAAAAAAATACATAAGAATAACACAATGTGGTACGTATATTCGACCCTCAATTTAATGGACGTAATGGGCAATTAAGTGTCCGTTGCTCAAAAAAAGGCTGTTGCTCGGCATTCTGATTTTTTTTTTTTTTTTTTTTTTTTTTTTTTTAAATTATGAATGAACATGAATGCGAGGAGTTTTTTTCACTTCGTTTCTGCTCTATATTTTTGTAAGACTTGCTCTACTCACTTTGTATGTACTTTTTGATGCAATTGTTTAGTATCTGTATGTACTTTTTGATGTCATTGTTTAGTATCTGTATGTACTTTTTGATGCAATTGTTTAGTATCTGTATGTACTTTTTGATGTCAATTGTTTAGTATCTGTATGTACTTTTTGATGCAATTGTTTAGTATTTGTATGTACTATTTGATGTCATTGTTTAGTATTTGTATGTACTATTTGATGTCATTGTTTAGTATCTGTATGTACTTTTTGATGTCATTGTTTAGTATTTGTATGTACTTTTTGATGTCATTTTTAGTATTGTATGTACTTTTGATGTCATTGTTTAGTATTTGTATGTACTATTTGATGTCATTGTTTAGTATCTGTATGTACTTTTGATGTCATTGTTTAGTATTTGTATGTACTATTTGATGTCATTGTTTAGTATCTGTATGTACTTTTTGATGCAATTGTTTAGTATCTGTATGTACTTTTTGATGTCATTGTTTAGTATTTGTATGTACTTTTTGATGTCATTGTTTAGTATCTGTATGTACTATTTGATGTCATTGTTTAGTATTTGTATGTACTATTTGATGTCATTGTTTAGTATCTGTATGTACTTTTTGATGTCATTGTTTAGTATTTGTATGTACTTTTTGATGTCATTGTTTAGTATCTGTATGTACTTTTTGATGTCATTGTTTAGTATTTGTATGTACTATTTGATGTCATTGTTTAGTATCTGTATGTACTATTTGATGTCATTGTTTAGTATCTGTATGTACTTTTTGATGTCAGTTTAGTATTTGTATGTACTTTTTGATGTCATTGTTTAGTATTGTATGTACTTTTGATGTCATTGTTTAGTATCTGTATGTACTTTTGATGTCATTGTTTAGTATCTGTATGTACTTTTTGATGTCAGTTTAGTATTTGTATGTACTTTTTGATGTCATTGTTTAGTATCTGTATGTACTTTTTGATGCAATTGTTTAGTATCTGTATGTACTTTTTGATGTCATTGTTTAGTATTTGTATGTACTTTTGATGTCATGTTAGTATTGTATGTACTTTTTGATGCATTGTTTAGTATTTGTATGTACTTTTTGATGTCAGTTTGTTCGATTATTTGTTTTAGTTATTTTTTTTTTGTATACTTTTTGATGCAATTGTTTAGTATCTGTATGTACTTTTTGATGTCATTGTTTAGTATTTGTATGTACTTTTTGATGCAATTGTTTAGTATCTGTATGTACTTTTTGATGTCATTGTTTAGTATTTGTATGTACTTTTTGATGCAATTGTTTAGTATTGTATGTACTTTTTGATGTCATTGTTTTAGTATCTTGTTATGTACTTTTTGATGTCATTGTTTAGTATCTGTATGTACTTTTTGATGTCATTGTTTAGTATCTGTATGTACTTTTTGATGCAATTGTTTAGTATCTGTATGTACTTTTTGATGCAATTGTTTAGTATCTGTATGTACTTTTTGATGCAATTGTGTTGTATGTATTTTGTCATTTTTAGTATTGTATTTTTGATGTCATTGTTTAGTATTTGTATGTACTTTTTGATGTCATTGTTTAGTATCTGTATGTACTTTTTGATGTCATTGTTTAGTATTTGTATGTACTTTTTGATGCAATTGTTTAGTATCTGTATGTACTTTTTGATGCAATTGTTTAGTATTTGTATGTACTTTTTGATGTCATTGTTTAGTATTTGTATGTACTTTTTGATGTCATTGTTTAGTATTTGTATGTACTTTTTGATGTCATTGTTTAGTATTGTATGTACTTTTTGATGCAATTGTTTAGTATTTGTATGTACTTTTTGATGTCATTGTTTAGTATCTGTATGTACTATTTGATGTCATTGTTTAGTATTTGTATGTACTTTTGATGTCATTGTTTAGTATTTGTATGTACTTTTTGATGTCATTGTTTAGTATCTGTATGTACTTTTTGATGCAATTGTTTAGTATCTGTATGTACTATTTGATGTCATTGTTTAGTATCTGTATGTACTTTTTGATGTCATTGTTTAGTATTTGTATGTACTATTTGATGTCATTGTTTAGTATCTGTATGTACTTTTTGATGTCATTGTTTAGTATCTGTATGTACTTTTTGATGTCATTGTTTAGTATCTGTATGTACTATTTGATGTCATTGTTTAGTATTTGTATGTACTTTTTGATGTCATTGTTTAGTATCTGTATGTACTTTTTGATGTCATTGTTTAGTATCTGTATGTACTTTTTGATGTCATTGTTTAGTATCTGTATGTACTTTTTGATGTCATTGTTTAGTATTTGTATGTACTTTTGATGTCATTGTTTAGTATCTGTATGTACTTTTGATGTCATTGTTTAGTATCTGTATGTACTTTTTGATGTCATTGTTTAGTATCTGTATGTACTTTTTGATGTCATTGTTTAGTATTTGTATGTACTTTTTGATGCAATTGTTTAGTATCTGTATGTACTATTTGATGTCATTGTTTAGTATTTGTATGTACTATTTGATGTCATTGTTTAGTATTTGTATGTACTTTTTGATGTCATTGTTTAGTATTTGTATGTACTATTTGATGTCATTGTTTAGTATTTGTATGTACTATTTGATGTCATTGTTTAGTATTTGTATGTACTATTTGATGTCATTGTTTAGTGTTTGTATGTACTTTTTGATGTCATTGTTTAGTATTTGTATGTACTACTTGATGTCATTGTTTAGTATCTGTATGTACTATTTGATGTCATTGTTTAGTATTTGTATGTACTATTTGATGTCATTGTTTAGTATCTGTATGTACTTTTTGATGTCAGTTTAGTATTTGTATGTACTTTTTAATGTCATTGTTTAGTATTTGTATGTACTTTTTGATGTCATTGTTTAGTATTTGTATGTACTATTTGATGTCAGTTTAGTATTTGTATGTACTATTTGATGTCATTGTTTAGTATTTGTGTGTACTATTTGATGTCATTGTTTAGTATTTGTATGTACTTTTTGATGTCATTGTTTAGTATTTGTATGTACTTTTTGATGCAATTGTTTAGTATCTGTATGTACTATTTGATGTCATTGTTTAGTATCTGTATGTACTTTTTGATGTCATTGTTTAGTATTTGTATGTACTATTTGATGTCATTGTTTAGTATTTGTATGTACTATTTGATGTCATTGTTTAGTATCTGTATGTACTACTTGATGTCATTGTTTAGTATCTGTATGTACTTTTTGATGTCATTGTTTAGTATTTGTATGTACTATTTGATGTCATTGTTTAGTATTTGTATGTACTATTTGATGTCATTGTTTAGTATTTGTATGTACTACTTGATGTCATTGTTTAGTATCTGTATGTACTTTTTGATGTCATTGTTTAGTATTTGTATGTACTATTTGATGTCATTGTTTAGTATCTGTATGTACTTTTTGATGTCATTGTTTAGTATTTGTATGTACTATTTGATGTCATTGTTTAGTATCTGTATGTACTATTTGATGTCATTGTTTAGTATCTGTATGTACTTTTTGATGTCATTGTTTAGTATTTGTATGTACTTTTTGATGTCATTGTTTAGTATTTGTATGTACTTTTTGATGTCATTGTTTAGTATCTGTATGTACTTTTTGATGTCATTGTTTAGTATTTGTATGTACTTTTTGATGTCATTGTTTAGTATTTGTATGTACTACTTGATGTCATTGTTTAGTATCTGTATGTACTTTTGATGTCATTGTTTAGTATTGTATGTACTTTTTGATGTCATTGTTAGTATTGTATGTATTTTTGATGTCATTGTTTAGTATCTGTATGTACTATTTGATGTCATTGTTTAGTATTTGTATGTACTTTTTGATGGCATTGTTTAGTATCTGTATGTACTATTTGATGTCAGTTTAGTATTTGTATGTACTATTTGATGTCAGTTTAGTATTTGTATGTACTTTTTGATGTCATTGTTTAGTATCTGTATGTACTTTTTGATGTCATTGTTTAGTATCTGTATGTACTATTTGATGTCAGTTTAGTATTTGTATGTACTTTTTGATGTCATTGTTTAGTATCTGTATGTACTATTTGATGTCAGTTTAGTATTTGTATGTACTTTTTGATGTCATTGTTTAGTATCTGTATGTACTTTTTGATGTAATTGTTTAGTACAGGGAGGTCCCGTTATACGAGCATTCGATATACGAGAATCCGATGATACGAGATGTGTAAATTAGGGTCTATTTTCAAAATACGAGATCGAAAATCCAATGCTACGACATTCAAACTGGGGTGAGTAAAATTATCAAGTTCAAAATACTCTCCCTACCACTCCCAGTCTGGACAAAGGGGGATTTGGTTGACCCCAGTCAGGTCACCCCTAGCAAGCCGTGACCTGAAGGGTAATTAAGCATATGGCGTGGCCTGACATTTAGGGGTAATTAGCCAGGTGTGAGGCTCCAACCTTGGGACCGCAGTCAAGTCACCCCTAGCAAGGCATGACCTGAAGGGTAATTAAGCATATGGCGCAGCCTGATCCTTAGGGGTAATTAGCCAGGTGTGCGGCCCCAACCTTGGGACCACTACACTACCTTCTCTTGTATCACGCGGCGTCCCCTACAGTACAACGTCTTTTTTGCTTGTTATGCATGTTTTATGTTTAATTAATGTGCAGTTATGTTATTTTGTGTGCTATTTTCTCTTTCAGAATGCTTTTTCTACAGAATAGGTAGTACAGTGTGGGTAATATAGACGCTGTGTGTTTGTTGTGTTTGCTAGAGTTTATTTTAGCTTGAAAAACGTTTTTTTTTTTGTTTTTTTTTATGGATGGTCCTGGAACCAAACCTATATTTTACCATTAGTTATGTGTTTCGTTATACGAGATTTCGCTTTACGAGTATACCAGGTGGAACCTAACTGCTCGTATCTTCGGGACCTCCCTGTATTTGTATGTACTTTTTGATGTAATTGTTTAGTATTCTATCTGTACATTTTTTTGGTTCTATTTTTTCCCTTCTATTCCTATTCCTACTATTTTCGATATAGTACATTTTTTTTTTCTTCCTTCTATGTTTTTTCTTCCATCTGTATAATTTTTTTTTCTTCCTTCTATGTTTTCTATTCTATCTGTATAGATTTATTTTCTTCCTTCTATTTTTGGTCTTCCTTCGTCCCTGCACCTGATGTTTCTGCATTTTTTAATGAATGAACATGAATACAAGGACTATTATTTGCTCTTCCTACTTTCCCGCATGCACCTGAGTTTTCTGAGACAGTCTATTATAGCATTGACAATATTATAGCATTAACATTAACGCAAGGAGGACCGTTTTTTTCCCTTCCTTCCCGCACGCACCTGAGGTCTCCGAGAGGGCCAGGTAGGGCAGCAGCGGGCTCCCCTCCAGCTCCCCCCACACACTCTTGGGCTCCTGGGTGGCCACCTCTGCCAGCAGGGCCAGCAGCGCCGCCACCAGCTCGCCGGGGGGCCGCGACACGTGCGACACCCTGGGGAGAGAGGGGGTCAGGCGGGGGTTAGGAGTAGCAGGACGTAGTTAGTAGTAGTTTAGTAGTTATAATCCTTAGTAGTAGTAGTTATAGGGGAATTAGTAGTAGTAGTTATAGGGGAATTAGTAGTAGTAGTTATAGGGGAATTAGTAGTAGTAGTTATAGGGGAATTAGTAGTAGTTATAGGGGAATTAGTAGTAGTAGTTATAGGGGAATTAGTAGTAGTAGTTATAGGGGAATTAGTAGTAGTAGTTATAGGGGAATTAGTAGTAGTAGTTATAGGGGAATTAGTAGTAGTTATAGGGATTAGTAGTAGTTATAGGGGAATTAGTAGTAGTAGTTATAGGGGAATTAGTAGTAGTAGTTATAGGGGAATTAGTAGTAGTAGTTATAGGGGAATTAGTAGTAGTAGTTATAGGGGAATTAGTAGTAGTAGTTATAGGGGAATTAGTAGTAGTAGTTATAGTAGTTTAATCCTTGATATTCTAAAGCGTGATCTGATTATGTATAACAACTGAGAAGTCATTTTCTTTTTTTCCTATTTCCCTTTTAACCCTTGAGGCCCAGAACGTAATTTGCAATGTAATTTGGGTACCATTAGACAATTTTTAGTGAATATAAGCAATGTTTTATAGCTATGACCTGTTTAGTATCCTTGTCCACTAACTAATTTGGAATATTCAGTTACTTTTCGTAATTTAATGGCTAACAGACAATTTTTTTATAGCAAAGGAAAGATCTGGCCGTGAAGGTGTTAACTCTACACTTTTCCAGCTTGAAACCAGTACCTGCGCAGCAAGCTGAGTGCCTCGTGCACCACGTGGACAAAGGCGGGCAGCTGGGAGGGCAGGGTGGCCAGGATTGCCGTGACCAGCTGCAGCGTGGAGCACACTGCCTTCATCACCTGGGGGTCGGCCACGGTGGCGCCGCTGCTCACCTGGTGGCGGCAAGGTGACAATGAGGCCAGGAACATTTTCCATAACTATAAATTTCTATAACTCTATTCTCCATAACTATAAATTTCTACAACTCTATTCTCTATAACTACAAATTTCTATAACTCTATTCTCTATAACAATAAATTTCTATAACTCTATTCTCCATAACTATAAATTTCTATAAATCTATTCTCCATAACCATAAATTTCTATAACTCTATTCTCCATAACCATAAATTTCTATAACTCTATTCTCCATAACTATAAATTTCTATAACTATTCTATTGGTAAGGTGAGGAATGGTCATTTGAGTAAGGCAATAATAATGAGTAGTATAATAAGTAATGAGTAAGGTAACAATGAGGTGAGGGAAAAAAATGTATAATTAAAGATTAACCCCAAACACTGTTCACAAAACTGATAAGGAGAACGACTTCACCTCTGCAAGTTCAACAAATGAAAAGAAAACAGATTCATGGAACTGATGTGAAATTATAGAAACCTGAAGAGAAATTCCCCGCCAATAATTCTCAAACCTCCTCACCTCCAGTCCTCCTCATAACAATCCAAATAATCATAACAATCCCCTCCAAATAATCCTCCTCACTCCCTCCTCGCTGCTCCCCTGCTGACGTCACGGTGACAATGAGGTGAAGAACATTGTCCATAACTAAACATTAACACAAAGGTTGTTCACAAAACTGATAAGGAAAACTACTTAAGCCCGGGTCACACTATGAGGTTACGGGGCCACGGCAACCCACATTATGCTAACGCGGGTTGACGAGGTAAAACCACGACTTAACGTGTCCTGACGTGGCGCGATTTAAAAAAAAATATATATATTTGCGTCACCCCACGTCAGTCCCCGGGACAAGTGATGTGGCAGTGTCGTGGTGGCATGACGTGGATCTGTCTTTGTCTGACGTGGCTGACGAGGCATTGACGTCGCTGGCTTGACGATCAGGCTGACGTGAGCAACGAGTCACCCGGTGTCAGGTAATTTTCTCTAACGTGGGTTGACGTGGACCTGTAACCTCATGGTGGGACCTGGGCTTTAACCTCTGCAAGCTCAACAAATGAAAAGAAAACATAGATTCATGCAAGTGATGTGAAATTATATACTGTAAACCTGTAGAGTAATTACCAATAATTATCAACCCTCCCCTCCAGTCCTCCTCATAATAATCCCAATAATCATAATAATCACCTTCAAATAATAATCCTCACCTTCAATCATACTCATAATAACCCAAATCCTCCTCACCTCCAAAAAATCATCATAATAATCCACTCCAAATAACCCTCCTCACCTCCGATCCTCCTCATAAAAATCCCCTTCAAATAATCCTCCTCACCTCCAATCCTCCTCATAATAATCTAAATAATCCCCTCCAAATCCTGCTCACCTCCAGTCCCAGCATGTTCATGATGGCGAGGAGGACCTGCCAGGCGTTGGTGGGGGTGTTCCAGGCCACCAGGCGCACCGAGGCGGGGAGGAGGGCTCCCAGGGTGTGTGGGGGCACCAGGACCGAGGGCAGCAGCTGCAGGGGCGCCGTGGTGCGGTAGCCGTCCTCCCTCACCTGCTGCACGGGGCACACGGAGAGGTCCAGGGGCCAGGTGAGGTACGGCACTTCCGTCAAGAGCTCGATCACCTGGCGGAGAGTTTTGTTCTTGTGTGTATGTTCGGCCATATATTAATTACATTTATTTTGATTATCCTAGAAGCACAGAATGTTGTGGTCAATAAAATACCTATCTATCTGTATCTCAGTTAGTCAGTAGCTCTATCACCTGGCGGCAAGGTTTGTGGTTTGTTCATGTGTGTGTTACGACACTAACAAAAATGCACTTGTTAGGCAGATAGGAATCTCATGTCCTATTCTATCACTTGCGGGGAATATCTGTTCTTAGGTTAATTGTTTACATATTTTACCCGACTATTGTTTTTCTAAACATGTGACGTGCTATCACATTCGGAAAAAAAAAAGGAAAGATGGTCACGTTCATTGTTATTCGCTGGGCATAAAATAAAGAAGCCACTGGAGTTGTATATTAGGTATTCTTAGAACTGCCCTTCCTCTGAGTTGTATATTAGGCATTCTTATAACTGCCCTTCCTGAGTTGTATATTAGGCATTCTTATAACTGCCCTTCCTGAGTTGTATATTAGGCATTCTTATAACTGCCCTTCCTGAGTTGTATATTAGGCATTCTTATAACTGCCCTTCCTGAGTTGTATATTAGGCATTCTTACAACTGCCCTTCCTCCTCAATGCAAGACTGAATTGTAACAGACAGTAAAAGTTAAGGTTCTGCAGTACACACACCAAGGACAAGGAGAGAAAATAAAGTGATGAGGCAACAAGTATGAGTGATGATGAGGTAATAGTGAGGATGTAAAGTGAGTGAGTAAATTGATGAGGTATGAGTGAGTAAATTGATGAGGTATTAGTGAGTGAGTAAATTGATGAGGTATGAGTGAGTAAATTGATGAGGTATTAGTGAGTGAGTAAATTGATGAGGTATGAGTGAGTAAATTGATGAGGTATTAGTGAGTGAGTAAATTGATGAGGTATGAGTGAGTAAATTGATGAGGAATGAGTGAGTAAATTGATGAGGTATGAGTGAGTAAATTGATGAGGTATGAGTGAGTGAGTAAATTGATGAGGTATTAGTGAGTGAGTAAATTGATGAGGTATGAGTGAGTGAGTAAATTGATGAGGTATGAGTGAGTGAGTAAATTGATGAGGTATGAGTGAGTGAGTAAATTGATGAGGTATTAGTGAGTAAGTAAATTGATGAGGTATGAGTGAGGCACCTTGAGGCAGCTGTCGGGGTTTGCGCTGGCGAGGGCGGTGGTGAGGGACAGCAGCGGCTCCACCTCATAAGGGAACACCTCCAGGGCGTGCGGCAGCAGCAGGCCGGCACCTCCGTCTGGGGGCGGAAAGGCGAGCAGGGGGAGGATTAACATCAAAACTGAACACTTGTTACTGCCAATATATACAACAAGATAATAAACAGCATTGAAAAAAAGTTAAGTCAAGAACTGTGTGTTGATGTTGGTGTGACCTTCCAACCTGTGCCGATATATACAATAGGAGAATAAACAGCATTAACCCCTTGAGACCCAGAGCGTTATTTCTCCTGCACCTTTTCGTAATTTTATGGCTCGACAACATACATTTTTTTTATAGCAAAGGAAAGATCTGGGTGCGAAGGGGTTAAAAAAAGTGAGAATAAGAATAAAGAGAATAAAAGTTGTAATAAGAATAAGAGAATAAAAGTTGTAATAAGAATAGAGAGAATAAAAGTTGTAATAAGAATAGAGAATAAAAGTTGTAATAAGAATAGAGAATAAAAGTTGTAATAAGAATAGAGAGAATAAAAGTTGTAATAAGAAAAAAGAGAATAAAAGTTGCAATAAGAATAGAGAATAAAAGTTGTAATAAGAATAAAGAGAATAAAAGTTGCAATAAGAATAGAGAGAATAAAAGTTGTAATAAGAATAAAGAATAAAAGTTGTAATAAGAATAGAGAGAATAAAAGTTGTAATAAGAGTTGAATAAGAGAATAAAAGTTGTAATAAGAATAAAGAGAATAAAAGTTGTAATAAGAATAAAGAATAAAAGTTGTAATAAGAATAGAGAATAAAAGTTGTAATAAGAATAAAGAGAATAAAAGTTGTAATAAGAATAGAGAATAAAAGTTGTAATAAGAATAGAGAATAAAAGTTGTAATAAGAATAAAGAGAATAAAAGTTGTAATAAGAATAAAGAGAATAAAAGTTGTAATAAGAATAAAGAGAATAAAAGTTGTAATAAGAATAGAGAATAAAAGTTGTAATAAGAATAAAGAGAATAAAAGTTGTAATAAGAATAGAGAATAAAAGTTGTAATAAGAATAAAGAGAATAAAAGTTGTAATAAGAATAAAGAGAATAAAAGTTGTAATAAGAATAAAGAGAATAAAAGTTGTAATAAGAGTTGAATAAAAGTTGTAATAAGAATAAAGAGAATAAAAGTTGTAATAAGAATAAAGAGAATAAAAGTTGTAATAAGAGTTGAATAAGAGAATAAAAGTTGTAATAAGAGTTGAATAAAAGTTGTAATAAGAATAAAGAGAATAAAAGTTGTAATAAGAATAAAGAATAAAAGTTGTAATAAGAATAGAGAATAAAAGTTGTAATAAGAATAGAGAATAAAAGTTGTAATAAGAATAAAGAGAATAAAAGTTGTAATAAGAATAAAGAGAATAAAAATTGTAATAAGAATAAAGAGAATAAAAGTTGTAATAAGAATAAAGAGAATAAAAGTTGTAATAAGAATAGAGAATAAAAGTTGTAATAAGAATAGAGAATAAAAGTTGTAATAAGAATAGAGAATAAAAGTTGTAATAAGAATAGAGAATAAAAGTTGTAATAAGAATAGAGAGAATAAAAGTTGTAATAAGAATAAAGAGAATAAAAGTTGTAATAAGAATAAAGAGAATAAAAGTTGTAATAAGAATAAAGAGAATAAAAGTTGTAATAAGAATAAAGAGAATAAAAGTTGTAATAAGAATAAAGAGAATAAAAGTTGTAATAAGAATAGAGAATAAAAGTTGTAATAAGAATAGAGAATAAAAGTTGTAATAAGAATAGAGAATAAAAGTTGTAATAAGAATAGAGAATAAAAGTTGTAATAAGAATAGAGAGAATAAAAGTTGTAATAAGAATAAAGAGAATAAAAGTTGTAATAAGAATAAAGAGAATAAAAGTTGTAATAAGAATAAAGAGAATAAAAGTTGTAATAAGAATAGAGAATAAAAGTTGTAATAAGAATAAAGAGAATAAAAGTTGTAATAAGAATAAAGAGAATAAAAGTTGTAATGAGAATAAAGAGAATAAAAGTTGTAATAAGAGTTGAATAAGAGAATAAATAGCATTACAAAAAGTGAAGTCAAGGTCTGTGATGCTAACCTTCCTCTGCCCAGAAGAGGTCGGCGGGGGGGTCCTGTGCTAGGAGTATCTTGGCCAGGGAGCTGAGGACGGCCTGGTGGGGCTGGGCCAGGGGGAGGCAGGTGGACGTGGCACACATCAGCGAGTACACCACAGAGGAGGAGAGGCGCAGGAGCAGCTTGTCACCCTGCACGGCAATATAAAGAATAAAATTAATGTATACAGATAGAATACTAAAGAAATACATCATAAAGGAAATCATTAGGGAGTTTTAAAAGGAGGCTAGACAATTTCATGGATGGGGATGTAAGGTGGATGTAGGTAGTGTTAAGTAAGAGGAACTACCACGTGTAGGTCTCACGGCCTCTTGTAGCTTCCTTATTTTCTTATGTTTATGATAATAGTGACTCTTATCTCCTTCATAAAAACTTTCTCCATTAGGAAAAGCATCACATATTAAGCGAAAAAATGTCGAATTTGTCTGAAAATCTTGCAACAGTTATAATCTAAATATTTACCGTTTCTTATAGTGACTCTTATAGTTATAGTGTGATAGTGACTGTATAGTAGTTTGATAGTATAGTGATAATATTGAGTCATTTAGTTATAGTGTGAGTGACTGTATAGTATAGTGATAATAGTGACTCTTATATAGTTATCGTGGACTGTATAGTATAGTGATAATAGTGACTCTTATATAGTTATCGTGGACTGTATAGTATAGTGATAATAGTGACTCTTATATAGTTATCGTGGACTGTATAGTATAGTGATAATAGTGACTCTTATATAGTTATCGTGGACTGTATAGTATAGTGATAATAGTGACTCTTATATAGTTATCGTGGACTGTATAGTATAGTGATAATAGTGACTCTTATATAGTTATCGTGGACTGTATAGTATAGTGATAATAGTGACTCTTATATAGTTATCGTGGACTGTATAGTATAGTGATAATGGTGACTCTTATATAGTTATCGTGGACTGTATAGTATAGTGATAATGGTGACTCTTATATAGTTATCGTGGACTGTATAGTATAGTGATAATGGTGACTCTTATATAGTTATTGTGGACTGTATAGTATAGTGATAGTAGTGATAATAGTGACTAATCCAGCAAGACCTCACCTGAATGGCGGCACAGCTGAGGGCCGTCTGCAGGTAATTGAACACGTTACCACTCAGCGCTCTCTCGGCCAGCTTGTGGTAGGTCCTGGTGGAGGCGGTGGTGGAGGCGGAGGTGGTGGAGGCCTGGTCCGCCGCAGCCCGTAGATGGAGCACCGCCCAGGCCAGGAGTGGGGCCAGGTGGGGTTTGCGTGCCCCCAGGCCGGTCATGATGGGGTCCAGTCTACCCACCCACTCGCTGTCACACAGACTATGGCCGCTGGAAGACAAAGTTAAGGGTAGCATTAATACTGAATTGATTAAAGGACAAAGTTAAGGGTATCATTAAGGTTGTTGAATTGATTAAGGGACAAAGTTAAGGGTATCATTAAGGTTGTTGAATTGATTAAGGGACAAAGTTAAGGGCATCATTAATACTGAATTGATTAAAGGACAAAGTTAAGGGTATCATTAATGTTATGGAATTGATTAAGGGACAAAGTTAAGGGTATCATTAATGTTATGGAATTTATGAAGGGACAAAGTTAAGGGTATCATTAAGGTTGTTGAATTGATTAAAGGACAAAGTTAAGGGTATCATTAATGTTATGGAATTTATTAAGGGACAAAGTTAAGGGTATCATTAAGGTTGTTGAATTGATTAAGGGACAAAGTTAAGGGTATCATTAAGGTTGTTGAATTGATTAAGGGACAAAGTTAAGGGTATCATTAATGTTATGGAATTGATTAAGGGACAAAGTTAAGGGTATCATTAAGGTTGTTGAATTGATTAAGGGACAAAGTTAAGGGTATCATTAAGGTTGTTGAATTGATTAAGGGACAAAGTTAAGGGTATCACTAAGGTTGTTGAATTGATTAAGGGACAATGTTAAGGGCATCATTTATGTTATTGAATTGAATAAGCACTCAGCAAGGGGTGAAAGGCATAAAATATGTGCCAAATGACAAATGTTTGAGCATTAGGTAAAGGTCTCGGAGGGGAAATATGAAACGAAAAAGAAAATGTATGCAAACGAAATCAAAGAAATATACATATGATCAAAAGAAAGATGTGTGTGAATAGAAACTTTTCTCTCACTCCCCTTAACATGACATTAACCCCTTGCCTTGAGACCCAGAACGTAATTTCCATTGTAATTTGACTACCATAAGACAATTTTTAGTGACTATAAGCAATATTTTATAGCTATGACCTGTTTAGTATCCTTGTCCATTTGCTAATTTGGTATATTAAGTGACTTTTTGTAACTTTATGGCTAACAACAGATTATTTGATATGGCAAAGGAAAGATCTGGGCGTGAAGGGGTTAACACACGCACACACACAAATGAACAGTATCAGATTGCATCAATACACGTGAGTGACATGTCGGACGAGACAGATTTTGGCCATTAAGTACTAACACTTCTCTTCATCATTGCTCATCACTATTAACCCCTTGAGACCCAGAACGTAATATCCATTGTAATTTGGATACCATTTGACGATTTTTAGTGAATATAAGCATTATTTTATAGATATGACCTGTTTAATATCCTTGTCGACTAATTAATTTGGTATATTCAGTTACTTTTCGTAGTTTTATGGCTCGACAACATACATTTTTTTATAGCAAAGGAAAGATCTGGGCGTGAAGGGGTTAATACCGAACTAAATTGGCCCACCCCCACTTTTTATACTCTCTTACCGTCTTCTTTATAGGGACTGACAATTAAGTGGGATTTTTGTTACTTTTTTTTGCCCTTAGCCAGTCCTTTGTGATGTATAAAAAAAAAAAAAAAAAAAAAAACAAGGCAAAAAAAAAAAAAAAAAAAAATAGATCATAAGGAAATTGTTAAAAATACAAAAAAATAGAACATTAGAAAATAAGGAAGCTACAAGAGGCCATGAGACCTACAGATGGTGGTTCCTGTTAAAAAATGAATGAATCCCAATCAGGCAGGCGCAAGGGTGGGCATACCTAAGTGGCCTTTTTGCTTCCTTTTTTTTTTGCCCTTGGCCATTTGTGATGTAAAAAAAAATATAATAATAATAATTCATACCCAAGCAGGAAGGCACAATAAGAACATAAGAACATCAGAAAATAAGGAAGCTACAAGAGGCCGCGAGACCTACACGAGGTAGTTCCTGTTACTTAACACTACCTACATCCACTTTTCATCCCCGTCCATGAAATGATCTAGCCTCCTTTTAAAGCTCTCTAATGATTCCTAATAATAGAATAGTAGTAGTAGTAGTAGTAGTAGTAGTAGTAGTAGTAGTAGTAGTAGTAGTAGTAGTAGCAGTAGTAGTAGTAGTAGTAGTAGTAGTAGTAGTAGTAGTAGTAGTAGTAGTAGTAGTAGTAGTAGTAGTAGCAGTAGTAGTAGTAGTAGTAGTAGTAGTGAACAGAAACATTAAGAATGATAAGACAAAAAGACACGTAAAAAAATAAACACCAAATGCAATGGCGGGCATACCTGGTGGGCGTGTCCACATTGATGGTGAGGAGAGCAGGAGGGCATGAGTGGCATCCAGGGCTTCCACCAGGGGCGTGTGGATCTCCCGAAGACCTTCCTGCACGTCGGGTCTTCCACCTAAACCTCCACCCTGAGGGAATGAAGTGGAGAATTACCTATGCTATCTTCCTACTCTTCCATGTTACATTTATTTTTCTACCTATAATGTTTTTTGAACGAGGTGAAAAATCCTGACCCCTTCTGCTTATGACCACTATATTTGTGACCGGGTGAAGGGAATACTACGCTTCTTCTAATTTCAGAGTATTTATCGATAATGAACCATAGTATCATGTAAACATAGGGATTACATTTAAACATGAGTTAGGAAAAGGCATACTTTATGCCTCTAAAAAAATAGACTATAGCAGGGGAATGAAGTTGAGAATTATGTTACCTTCTACTTCTCCTGGTTACACTTTTTATTTTACCTAGCAGGGGAATGAAGTTAAGAATTATGCTACCTTCCTACTTTTCCTAGTTACACTTTTTACTTTACCTAGCAGGGATTAAGTTAAGAATTATGTTACCTTCCTACTTTTCCTAGTTACACTTTTTACTTTACCTAGCAGTGGAATTAAGTTAAGAATTATGTTACCTTCCTACTTTTCCTAGTTACACTTTTTACTTTACCTAGCAGTGGAATTAAGTTAAGAATTATGTTACCTTCCTACTTTTCCTGGCAACACTTTATTTTTATTAGGGGAATTAAGTTGATTTATGATTCACTCTATCTGCCTACTCTTCCTTGTAACAATCTTTGGTTTTTTTTACCTAGCAGGGGAGTTAAGTTAAGTATCATGCTACCTTCCTACTCCTCCTTGCAACACTTGATCTACCGTAGATAACAGTCAAGTCGCCACCTGCAGTGATGTCGCCAGGCGCCAAATATTACGAATTATAGCATCACTACTGATTTTATGTGCCACTGAAGATGATACACAGTAGTTTATATCATGACTGTATAATCTACCCTGTTTCAGCGTAGTTTTATGCTTTGTATCTGAAAGTATAGACGGTTTCAAATTTCGCTACACATTTTTTTTTCGGGCGACGACGACAGCGGTACGACACTCAGTAAATAAACACTAGATGGCGACTCTACTGTTGGTAGCCACTTTGTAGATATTTTTGTAATTTGTTCATTTATAGCCATACTATGACACAGATGAAGACACAAAATGACACAAGACTCTCCAGATAGCCCCTTCTAACTTTCCTGAAATCATGGATGTAGAAATGTAAGTATTAACGCCACCACACGTCTTGTAAACAGAAAAAAAAGCTGTCCCGGCGACTTAACTGTTATCTACGGCAGAGCAGGACTGAGACCATCAAATAAACAAAAACATAACTGTCTATTATGTAGAATTCTTCTCGTCAGTGCAAATAAATATACAACCATGGCCTAAAAAGATTCCTATGAGATTGAGAGATTCCTATTCCTGATTTCCTATGAGATTCCTATTCCTGATTTCCTATAAGAGATTCCTATTCCTGATTTCCTATGAGAGATTCATATTCCTGAAGAGCAGCTATGTATATCTACTTTAGTCAGGATGGGAATAAACTTTACTGTAACAAATGCTACTAAAGTTTAAGGACTACACTACTGCCCACCGACTCCAAAGCAGAATTTCCTTGACATAGTCATTAACCCCTTCACATCCAGATCTTTCCTTTGCTATAAAAAATTGTATGTTGACGAGCCATAAAATTACGAAAAGTAACTGAATATACCAAATTAGTTAGTTGACAAGGATAGTAAACAGGTCCTATCTATAAAAAATTACTTAAGTCACTAAAAATCCTCTAATGGTACCCAAATTACAGTGGATATTACGTTATGGGTCTCAAGGGGTTGTGGCATGTGACTCCTGCTCAGCGGCCACAACTCCAAAGAGAGTACTATTACTATTACTATTACAAGAGATTACTATTACCATTCCCATTACTAACATTAAGGTTATTGTTATCATCACTTCCTTTATTACTTGAAATTATTAAGTATGTCAATATATATAAAAATAGTCCATGAAAGACAACAAAAATATTATGGCATGAGGTCCATAGAAGAGCTTGGACTTATGGACCGTGGCTTGTATGACTGTAGGATTGATTACGAGCATTATTATATTACACCAAGCAGAATAAACCCCCTTGAGACCCAGAACATAATTTCCATTGTAATTTAGTCCCATTAGATGATTTGTTGTGCATATAAGCATATTTTATAGATAATGACCTGTTTACTATCCTTGTCGACTAACTAATTTGGTATACTATTCGGTTACTTGTCGTAATTTTATAGCTCGACAACATACATTTTTTTTATAGCAAAGGAAAGATCTGGGCGTGAAGGGGTTAATGGACCATGGCTTGTACGACTGTAGAATTGATTATGAACATTATTATATTACACCAAGACGAATAAACTATCAAGTATCAAGAGTGGTCCAGCTGCCCTCATGACCCACCTGAGCCAGCTGCACCAGGGTCCTGAAGGTGGCCGGGCTGGGGGAGCGACCCGTGCTGCTGTAGTAGACCAGCAGCGTGGCCAGAATCTCCTGCAGCTCGGCCAGGTGGTGGGCCAGGCGGGTGGATGGGCCGGGGATTGGGCCGTCTGGGGGCAGCCTGGACGGGGCCACGCTGCCGCTGGTGTTGATGGTGTTGTTGGCCGTCACTTGCGTCAACAGGCTGTCCTCCAGAGCCCCGTCCTTGTCCAGCACGTCGCGCATGAAGTCCCGGAACAGACTCTGAAGGAAAGATGAGAAATTTGTTAACTCCTTCATGCCCAGATCTTTCCTTTGCTATAAAAATGTGTATGTTGTTAGCCATAAATTTACGAAAAGTAACTGTATATACCAAATTAGTTAGTGGACAAGGATACTAAACAGGTCATATCTATAAATTATTGGTTATTTTCACTACAAATCGTCTAATGGTACCCAAATTACAATGGAAATTACGTTATGGGTCTCAAGGGGTTAAGGTTATTTTAGGTTAGGAAAGTTATTGTAGGTTAGGAAGGTTATTTTAGGTTAGGAAGGTTATTGTAGGTTAGGAAGGTTATTTTAGGTTAGGAAGGTTATTTTAGGTTAGGAAGGTTATTTTAGGTTAGGAAAGTAATATTATGTTAGGAAGGTTATCTTAGGTTATTAAGGATATTTTAGGTTAGGAAAGTTATTTTAGGTTAGGAAGGTTATTTTAGGTTAGGAAAGTAATATTATGTTAGGAAGGTTATCTTAGGTTAGGAAAGTAATATTATGTTAGGAAGGTTATTTAGGTTATTTTAGGTTAGGAAGGTTAGGAAGGTTATTTTAGGTTATTAAGGATTTTACGTTAGGAAAGTTATTGTAGGTTAGGAATGGTCGTTAAGGAATAGAAAACTGCCTTGAGAGGAAAACAAGGAGATAGAATTCCAGAGATGAACTTTATATATACCTCGACCCTCAAGTTTAAGGGCACGCCATCTGCTACTGACCAAGTGGACCAAACCGTTTAAAAAGTCCGTTGCTAAAAAAATATATTATTATTATTATTTTTTTTTAAATACCAAGCAACGGACAATCGAATCCCCATTTAGTCCGTAAAGTTAGGTTCGAGTGTACTCTGATTTGATATAAATATTTAAGTACATGTACAAATTGTAAAACTCCATGGAAAGAAAAATAATAAGAACTATCCTTTGCAATTCTGTTATGAAAAGGACTGAATGGGATTTCCACCTCCACATAAGAGCTGAATGATGCCTCTGTAATGAGGGGCCCGTGACTACCTGGTACGTTTGTGGGTGGCCGTGACTACCTGGTACGGGTGTTGTGGGTGGCCGTGACTACCTGGTACGGGTGTTGTGGGTGGCCGTGACTACCTGGTACGGGTGTTGTGGGTGGCCGTGACTACCTGGTACGGGTGTTGTGGGTGGCCGTGACTACCTGGTACGGGTGCTGTGGATGGCCGTGACTACCTGGTACGGGTGCTGTGGGTGGCCGTGACTACCTGGTACGGGTGCTGTGGGTGGCCGTGACTACCTGGTACGGGTGTTGTGGATGGCCGTGACTACCTGGTACGGGTGCTGTGGGTGGCCGTGACTACCTGGTACGGGTGCTGTGGGTGGCCGTGACTACCTGGTACGGGTGCTGTGGGTGGCCGTGACTACCTGGTACGGGTGTTGTGGGTGGCCGTGACTACCTGGTACGGGTGTTGTGGGCGGCCGTGACTAGTCTATTTTTTTAGCGAGGCGAAAATTCCATTCTATCTTAATCCCTTGAGACCCAGAACGTAATTTCCGTTGTAATTTGGGTACCATTAGACAATTTTTTATGAATATTAGCAAAGTTTTATAGATATGACCTGTTTAGTATCCTTGTACACTAGCTAATTTGGTATATTTAGTTACTTTTCGTAATTTCATGGCTACCAACAGATGATTTTTTTATAGCAAAGGAAAGATCTGGGTGTGAAGGGGTTAAGATCTAATGCTTAAAAGTATGCCTATGTTTACCTAATAATATGGTTAGCTATGATAAAATACAACTGAAATTTAGAAGAACTGTAGTATTTCTTTTTCCTGGCATCATATAAGTAAGCAGCAAGGGGTCAGGATTTTTCACCTCATTAAAAAAACCACCGTATACCTGGTATGGGTGTTGTGGATTGGCTGTGTTGGCGACAATGTGCCTCAGACAGCGGAGCAGGTGGAGGCGGTCACCCAGGTAGAAGCGGAGGATCTGTGCCCTGATGGACTCCTCGTCGCGCTGACTGATGAGCAGCTCGGTCAGGGAGGAGTCAGCCTTGGTGTACTCATTCATCAGGAAGAACTGAAACACCTCCCTGCTGTGGCCTGCTGACAGATCCTGAGAACATAAGAAAATAAGGAAGCTACAACAGGCTGTGAGATTCCCTGCTGTGGCCTGCTGACAGATCCTGAGAACATAAGAACATAGGAAAATAAGGAAGCTACAAAAGGCTGTGAGACTCCCTGCTGTGGCCTGCTGACAGATCCTGAGGGAGAAATTATGGAATAGTTGCTTTTTCCCCGATTGTAGCGCTGAATAAACACATTGAAATGACGCAATACATGTTTCGTATTTCTTTAAAGTAATTTGTTTTTGTTTTTTGTTTAAAGTAAGAGTTTTGTTTCGCTATGTTTTGGTGGTGGTGGTTGGAGGATGATGGATTGTGACTGGTGATGATTGGTAATGCACCATTTTCCTTTTGTATCATCGCCGTCAATGCTATCATGATCTGCACAAAATATATCAAGAAAAATATAATAAGGTGTGGTAAAGATTCATTTTATCAACACTCTCCTTTTATCAGTTTAACTATATTTTTCTGATAGATTTTGATGTGTTTTGAAAGAATCTGATGTCTGTTTTTCTTGGCAATCACAAGGTTTTTATTTTTTACCCCCTTGACCTCACCTCTGAAAAACTACACCTTTTCACTCTCAAATTAAAACAACTGAACTTCAAAATTCAAATTAAAACAACTGAACTTGAAATTAAAACAAGTGAATCTCAAATTAAAACAACTGAAGTTTAAATTAAAACAACTTAAGTTTAGATTAAAACAACTGAAGTTTAAATCAAAACAACTGAAGTTTAAATCAAAACAAATGAAGTTTAAATTAAAATAACTGTACCTACTTCAAACTAAAATAATTGAATTTAAAATTAAAAGAAAAAATTAATCTATTACATTTTGAAATTCAAATCAAATGTAAATAAAAAATATTAACAAATACTCACCAGGAGGCCGGACAACTTCTTGACAAAATCCTTCTCCTTCTGAGTGGCCTTGGCAGTCTTGGCCCAGCGGTCAAAGTGGTCCTCCGGCGGCCGCGCGTACGCCTTGAGGCCGGCGCGCAGGTGGGGCGCCGCCTGCTGCAGCTCGTCCCCGACCACCTCGTCCGACGGCAACACATACGTCCCGCAGATCACTCCCCATAGTGCCTTGCCGCTGAAAGGGAGTTGCCAGGTGAATGTTTTTACCTCTACAACACAGCCCTTGATTTCATATAGGGTGCAGTCAGTTCGTACACAAGTTGTTTCGTACACTAGCAGATTCGTACACCAAAAAGTTGCTTCGTAGTCTATATGAAACCATAGTCGTTTCGTACACTCAGCTCAGAGTTAAATTTGACTACTAGAGCTACGAAACGACACCAGGTATGTACGAAAAAACTCAAAATCAGTGTACGAAACAACTAACAAAACTTGGATACGAAACAATGTGTACGAAACTCCCTGTAACCTTTCATATACAGCAAAACGTATGTCCAACCGCGCAGTTCTCGTTCATTATAACCCCTTGCAACACTAACTTTATTGGAAGCGTATAACACAAATAATTTCCTCATGTTAATTGTGTACCGTCCATACTCACAATTGTGTAGGGATGTTTGGTCCTAGTGTAAAGTAATGCCCAGAAATCAATTGTATCGTGTGTGAAAACAGTAGTGCCCAATACCGAAATTATACCATCAAGGTTTGGGTGGGGAAGGGGTTTAGGGGAACATACAGAGACCAACCAAACTTACCTGCACAACCCCACAACACCTCGGATACAGCTGATTCGGGCCGCCAGTTGAATCAGGCCGCCTATATTAAATGCATACCAAGCATGTATTTATGCATAACCTTAACCACAAAGTATACCTAACCTAACCTTAACCACAAAGTATACTGTCTGCTGGGTATGCATGCTACTATAGGCGGCCTATTTCAACTAGCGGCCCGAATCAACGGTACCCCAACACCTCTACCACCCTTACAACCCTAAATAACAACCCCAAAACAACCTGATTCACAGCAACACAACATAAAACACCGGTTGACAGGATGACTCGCTTCAGCTTCTTCATATAACTTCCTGTTCCTTGGTTTATTTCATCTTACTGACTACTATTTACCTGACGAGGCGCACTTCCTCCATCCAGGCGAGGGGCGGGGCGGCCAAGCAGGAGCCTCGTGCCCTGGTTAGCCTATAATTTCAATAGTAATGTTTGAAATCTGGAGTCTCGTGGCTTGGCGGGACGCGGTGTTGTTGTTGTCTAGTTCGGCCTCGGCGCGGACTGTCCGGGATGGATTCGGTTCGGCTCAGTATTCCTTCTCTTCCCTTTATATCCTTACTTTCTTTATATTTGAAAGTTTATCTCGTCTTTCCATTCCTACTTTTATCTTATTTTTCCATCCCTTTCGTTTTTTTGTCATCCTCTTCCTATATATGTTCATTGCCTCTTCTCTCCTTTCTTCTCTCTTCCCTCCTCCTTTCCCCCTCCTCGATCTTGCCGCCATCATCTCCCCCCCTAACGTCTTCTACTGGGTACTTGCATATTCGCTTATTTCTCATATATAGAGTGAGGAAGAGATATAGATTCAGGATTAACAAAACTTTTCTTCTTGCATTCGGTTCGGTTCCTCTCAGTTTTTAATTATCGCCTGTGTTATCGCCTTATACTAGGTACCGTAGATAACAGTCAAGTCGCCACCTGCAGTCATGTCGCCAGGCGCCATATATTACGAATTATAGCATTACTACTGATTTTTATGTGCCACTGAAGATAATACACAATAGTTTATATCATAATCTACTCTGTTTCAGCGTTGTTTTATGTTTTGTAGCTGCAAGTATAGACGGTTTCAAATTTCACTACGCGTTTTTTTTTCGGGCGACGACGGCTGCGGTACGACACTCAGTAAATAAACACTAGATGGCGACTTCACTGTTGGTAGCCACTTTGTAGATAGTAGATATTCTTGTAATTTGTTCATTTATAGCCATAATATAACACAGATGAAGACACAAAATGACACAGACTCTCCAGATAGCCCCTTCTAATTTTCCTGAAATCATGGATGTAGAAATGTAAGTATTAACGCCACCACACGTCTGTAAACAGAAAAAGAAGTTGTCCTGGCGACTTTATTGTTATCTACGGTAGCTATAGGAAAGAGTTGACTATAGTCTATTTTTTTTATTATGGTCAAAATGCACTAAGGAAGCCACGCCCCCTGCCTTCTACCTTTTTCTACGGGGTAGCTGATTGGTGCATTCCTCGTATCATCACTACCAATCACAATATCTTCACTACTTAACAGCGCGTGACCACTGGACAGAGCAATCTTCACTACAGAGGGTGACAAAATAAAAAATCCCTCTGTAGTGAAGATTGCTCTGTTCAGTGATCACGCCGCTGTTAAGTAGTGAAGATATTGTGATTGGTAGTGATGATACGAGGAATGCACCAATCAGCTGCCCCGTAGAATAGAAGGGCAGGCAGGGGGCGTGGCTTCCTTAGTGCATTTTGACCATAATAAAAAAAATAGACTATAGATTGTTAACTTTAAAAAAGAGGCGAGGAAGTTGAAGAGAACCTATGAAGCGATACTCTAAAAAAAAGTTAGTAAGCCTCAAAGGTCATAAGAAGAAGAGGAAGAAGGAACATTCGCGTATTTTTCATATCTAATATTTTTATGTCACACGAGGGATATTTTAAGGAAGGAAGGAATGAGGAATAAGGTTAAGGAAGAAATACAAATTATTGAATAACAAAAATCCTCCTTTTGGCATTCATTAGACTTGGGTCGGGTTTTTATATTGATCATGATATTAATATTTGACCAATTTTCTTAAGCCAGACCTTTAATTCCTTCAGCAAACAACAGAAAAAAACAGTTAAACCACAAAACCATATACAAGCATAAAGTGTTATTGTCTATTTCTCCTATCTCACATTCTCTCCTCAAAAATTGTTCTTTCTCTGCCTCCATCATCCGTCCACTTGTCTCACCACACAGTCCCAGCAGCAAAGTATCATCCATTCTCTGCCAGTTCTCTCAACCACCTCATTCATCACATCCGGGCCATTGAAGTCATAACCACACGTATTATGCATCGTCAGTCATTTGGTAACTAACTCACACTTCTAACTCGCATGCTATACTCCTGTCTACCATTTTTACGCACCTCTTCCCCCATCTGCTTACTGCATTCATTCTACTAATAAATTTTTCGCGCCAATCTTGTGTCCTCCATTCGTTCCAGTCTAACTTTGGAGTCGCTTTCGTATGTCTCTCCCTAAACGTACTCCATCCCATGTCAAACCTTCAATCGCTGCATACCTATACAGTCATTCAGGGCCATTCTCGCTACTCTATTTAGTCCCACTTTTAATTTTTCTATTTCACTCTCATTCCACGCAATCACATCCATACCATACGTAATGCTTGGGACAGCCACACTCTTCCACACTTCCCTCAACACATCATACTTGCTTGCCCTCATCCTTGCAACACTCCCAAGTCGACCAGCCCACTGATTTACCGGGTGATCTTTTCAGACTTTGCTTTTTCACATCCATTGGAACTCATCACATCTCTATAGGTCAGCGGTTCTTAACCTGGGGAACGTGGGAAATTACCTAGGAGGACGTGAGCCAAGAGACAAAAAGGAAGAACTGTCAAGTATTTAACTTGAAGCTCGGCGCGCGACGGTGAGCGAAGACAGTCGCTACAGATGAACGCACGGTTGAAAAACTCTGCGGTGACGCCTTGCCGCGTTTAACTAACTCCGTAGTCTTTTATACACTATTATATTTATTTATTATCATTACTATTATTATTGATATTATTTTTCATTATTATCATTATTATTTTATCAAAATTACCATTATTACTATTATCATTATAGGTATCATTATTACTCAATCATTATTATCATTATCATATTATTATTATTATTATTATTATTGTTATTGGTATTATTAATAATATTAGTATCCATATCAGTTAATGGTATTATTATTATTATTATTATACGGCCAATGTTTTTTTTTGTAAAAAGTGCTGTTGTTATTGTAGTCGTAAAATAAAAAAAACCAGGAAGGGGTTATTTGAAGAAGCTGAAGCGATTTAACCTGTCAAAACCCGGGGTTTTTTTGTTGGTTCTGTAAACAGGGCTTTTGGGTTGTTATTTAGAGTTGTAAGGGTGGTGAAGGTGTTGTAGGGATGTGAAAATAAAATTTTTCCCTTTTCACAAAACCCCTCCCCCCTACACGAAACGGACGAGGGTTTCCCCGCCCTCACACCCTCCCTCGATACACGGACGGGAAAAGTTCCCCCCGTCACACCCCCCCATCACGGGTCACGGGCGGACGAGTTTTCCCCCCCGTCCCCCCCCATCCCCCGATACACGGACGGAAAAAGTTGCCCCGCCGTCAAACCCAAACCCCTGATGCACGGATACCGGAGGGCGAGTTTTCCCCCCCGTCACAAACCCATCCCCCCATACACGGGCGGAAAAGAGTTTCCCCGCCGTCACCCATCCCCCGATCACGGATACACGGACGGGCGAGTTGCCCCGCCCTCCACCAATCCCCCATACACGACGGGAAAGAGTTGCCCCCCGTCACACCAATCCCCGATCACGATACACGGACGGGGCAGTTGCCCCCCACAACCCCCTCCCCCGATACACGGAGGGACGAGTTGCCCCCCGTCACACCCATCCCCCGATACACGGACGGGACGTTGCCCCCCTCACACCATCCCCTGGGCACGGATAAGGGACGGAACGAGTTGCCCCCCGTCACACCAACCCCCCGATCACGGATACACGGACGGGACAGTTGCCCCCCTCACACCAAATCCCCTGATGCCGGATACACGGAGGGGACGTTTTGCCCCGCCGTCACACCAACCCCCCGATACACGGACGGGACGGTTGCCCCCCGCCACCCATCCCCTTAACACGGAGGGGACGAGTTGCCCCGCCAAAAACACCATCCCCTAATACAACGAGGGGCAGTTGCCCCCCGTCACACCACCCCCCGATACAACGGGGGGACGGTTGCCCCCGCCGTCACCCCAAATCCCCGATCAGGGGACGGGCGAGTTTGCCCCGCCGTCACACCCCCCCCTGATACAGGGACGGACGAGTTGCCCCCGTCACCCCCTCCCCGTACAGGGAGGGACATTCCCCGCCGTCACACCCACCCCCCATCACGGACGGGACATTTGCCCCCCCGCACACCAACCCCCGATACAGGGAGGGAGATTGCCCCCGTCACACCATCCCCCGATACCGGATGGACGAGTTGCCCCCCCGTAAACCCAATCCCCGATAAGGGACGGGACGATTGCCCCCCCGTCACACCCACCCCCCGTACACGGACGGACGAGTTCCCCCGCCTCACACCTTCCCGTACACGGAGGGACGATTCCCCCCCGTCACCCCACCCCCCGATACAGGGACGGGACGATTCCCCCGCCGCACCCCATCCCCCGATACAGGGACGGACGATTGCCCCGCCGTCACACCCCCCCTATCACGGACGGGACGTTCCCCGCCGTCACACCCACCCCCGATAACGGCGGGACGAGTTCCCCGCCGTCCCACCCTCCCCGATACACGGGGGGACAGTTCCCCGCCGTCACACCCCAATCCCCTTTGAATACACGGGGGGGACAGTTGCCCCGCCGCAACCCCCCCATCCCCCCGATACCGGAGGGACGATTTTTGCCCCGCCGTCACACCACCCCCCGTACCGGAGGGACGAGTTGCCCCCACCTCACACCCATCCCCGATCCCGGACGGGACTTTTGCCCCGCCGTCACACCAATCCCCCGAACCGGACGGGACGAGTTGCCCCCCCGTCCACCCATCCCCGATACAGGGACGGGACGAGTTGCCCCGCCGTCCCCCAACCCCACCCCCCCATCCCCGGAGGGGAGAGTTGCCCCCCGTCACACCCACCCCCCGATACACGGACGGACGAGTTGCCCCGCCGTCACACCCTCCCCCGATACACGGAGGGGACAGTTGCCCCGCGCCCAAAACCCATCCCCTGATACACGAGGGGACGGTTGCCCCCCCGTCAAAAACCCATCCCCCCGATACACGGAGGGGACGGTTGCCCCGCCGCACACCCCATCCCCCATACACGGAGGACGAGTTGCCCCGCCGTCACCCCAACCCCCCGATACACGGACGGACATTTGCCCCGCCTCACCCCCCCTCCCCTGATACACGGAGGGGACGAGTTCCCCCCGCCGTACACCAAATCCCCCATACACGGGGGGGACGAGTTCCCCCGCCGTAACCCATCCCCGATACAGGGACGGGACAGTTCCCCGCCGTAAAACACCCGGGTAAAAAGACATTGCCCGGTCACACCCATCCCCGATACCGGAGGGGACAATTTGCCCCCCGCCCCAACCCACCCCCCGATACACGGGGGGACATTGCCCCCCCGTCACACCAAGTAAGGAGGGAAAATTCCCCCGCCTCACACCCATCCCCCGATACACGGACGGGACAGTTGCCCGCCGTCCCACCATCCGATACACGACGAGTTGCCCCGCCGCACACCATCCCCGATACACGGACGGGACGAGTTGCCCCGCCGTCACACCCATCCCCCGATACACGGACGGGACGAGTTGCCCCGCCGTCACACCAATCCCCCGATACACGGACGGGACGAGTTGCCCCGCCGTCACACCAATCCCCCGATACACGGACGGGACGAGTTGCCCCGCCGTCACACCCATCCCCTGATACACGGACGGGACGAGTTGCCCCGCCGTCATTTATGTTTTTTCGTCACCCTATAGGGTGACGAAAAAACATAAATACATTCTAGAAAATCTCGATAAAGCTATTTAGGGTTTCTCTTATGTATGTATCCATGTATTTCTATCTTGAAATACAAAGATACACTACTAACTGTTCTCTCAACAGTATTTGTGTGGAGGAATTAATGTCTAGATGTTATAAAGCACGCAACAGATCTTTTTTTCTATAGATTTCACCATTGCTACCTACATTTTGTTATACATAATTTTCATGATGTTGATAATTATGGACCACAGCATGTATGAATGTATGCATGTAATACACACACACACACACACACACGCGCGCGCAAACACACACACACACACACACACACACACACACACACACACACACACACACACACACACACGCCAACACTAAGCAAATGTAAAACAGGGTGAGGAGAATGCGTAGAAAAAAAGAATAAGTGACGATTCTTCATCAATATACCATCACTATTATTAAACTATTATATCTATATCCTTGTCATGCAGCAACAGAGGACAGTGAACACACACACATACACACACACACACACACACACACACACACACACACAAAGGTCATTCGCTAAGCCTGTCTATTCTACGTCATCTGTACAAAAAACGAAATACGACAATTCCTACATTTCTACTCTTGATAACTAAACCGGAAGTGACGTAATACCCCACAATATTAATCCCATATTTCCTTAATTTATGTCCAGACCAAGACCTAACCCCCCAAAAACAAAAAAATATAGATAACTTGAAAAATGGTGATTGAGTGTGTGTCTATAGTGTGTCTTTGTATGTCTTGTGTGTGTCTACTTGTCTTTTATTTCTACTGAACTTTCTATATTCTGCTTTTAACCCCTTGAGGCCCAAAACGTAATCTCCATGGTAATTTGGCGACCAATAGACGATTTTTAATGAATATAAGCAAAATTTTATAGATATGACCTGTTTAGTATCCATGTCCACTAGCTAATTTGGTATATTCAGTTACTTTTCGTAATTTTATGGCTATAACAACAGACGATTTTATATAGCAAAGAAAATATTTAGGTGTCAAGGGTTCATGGTATTTTTGTCCTTTTTTTCGTTATCACCACTTTTGTTTCTTTTCATTATGTTATTTTGCTTTGCTTTACTTGTGATTTTTTTTTCTTTCTTTTGTGATTTCTTTACTTATTTTGTGATTTTTTGTGATTCTAGTGATGATTTTGTGACTTTTTTGTGATTTGTTGTGATTCTTGTGATGATTTTGTGACTTTTTTGTGATTTGTTGTGATTCTTGTGATGATTTTGTGACTTTTTTGTGATTTTTTGTGATTCTTGTGATGATTTTGTGACTTTTTTGTGATTTTTGTCATTTCTTTACTTTTTTGTACTTTTTTGTGATTCTAGTCATGATTTTGATGTCTAAAAAAAAAGGCGGGAACCGGGATAGAAGTGAGACTATACCGTGGCCTTGGCATTAAAGATAGCGAATCCGGATAGATACAAACGCGACGACAACCATCGGCTTAGTGTAATCCGCTCAGCTTTCCCTTGCAGCGCTCTGTTACGACGCCACACGCCACCTCGATGTCACACGGGGGGGGGGATTAAGTGAAGAGAGAAGGGCGCAGAGACAGAGACAGACACAGAGACAGAGACAGAGACAGAGACGTATACACTTTCCTCACCTGATTAGTCATGTTAATAAATGTCTGACTGTCTAAATGCCTATGTATGTCGCCTATAAAGCTATCTATCTATCTATCTATCTATCTATCTATCTATCTATCTATCTATCTATCTATCTATCAATGTGTAAGTGTTGAGGCGTATACGTAAATTGTGTGTGTAGAAAAGAAAGACTAAAAAAATCTCTGGAATCGATACAAAATTCAGCACAAAACAAAAAAACAAACCAAAAAATAAATAAAAGGGAGTGAGAAAGTGAGAAAGAATAAAAAAAAAAGTTTCGCGACCGAGCTAACCAATTCTCTTTCTCTCTCTCTCTCTCTCTCTCTCTCTCTCTCTCTCTCTCTCTCTCTCTCTCTCTCTCTCTCTCTCTCTCTCACTCTCTCTCTCCAATCCTCCGGCAGCCGGCTATAGCAAACCTCTTCCAATCCCTCTCTGTTCCCCTCCCACAATTTTTCCTTTTTCCCGGCTGGCCCAATCCCCTCCCCTCTCCCAATCCCTCCCCTCTCTCTCGCCCTCCCCTCTCCCTCCCCTCCCCCTCGCCCTCCTCTCTCCCTCGCCCTCCCTCCCCTCCCTCTCTCCCTCGCCCTCCCTCTCTCCCTGTTTCACGCCTGGTGCCTCCGTGACTTATTGGTGTCTCGCTCGCCAGCCTCAATCAGGCCACCGTCGGCAGCCAGGCACGGGAGGGAGGCAGAGGGAGGCAGGGAGGCAGGCAGGGGAAGGGCAGAGGGAGGCAGAGGAGGCAGGGAAGGACAGGGAGAGGAAGGGGAAGGGCAGGGAAGGGCAGGGAGAGTAAGGGGAAGGGTAGGGAAGGTAGAGGGAGGCAGGGAAGAGGCAGAGGGAGGCAGGGAAGGACAGGGAAGGGCAGGGAAGGACAGGGAGAGGAAGGGGAAGGGCAGGGAAGGACAGGGAGAGGAAGGGGAAGGGCAGGGAAGGACAGGAGAGGAGGGAAGGGAGGAAGGACAGGGAGAGGAAGGGGAAGGGCAGGGAAGGACAGGGAGAGGAAGGGGAAGGGCAGGGAAGGACAGGGAGAGGAAGGGAGGGAATTTCGAGGCTGGAAG
>JACEEZ010019255.1:2500-5000 GCA_016584305.1 Chionoecetes opilio | reverse complement strand
CTCTCTCTCTCTCTCTCTCTCTCTCTCTCTCTCTCTCTCTCTCTCTCTCTCTCTCTCTCTCTCTCTCTCTCTCTCTAATGGACATTGTCAATATTTACAACATCTTCATATATTTCTTTACATCTTTTTCATATTTTCACGTTATTCATAATCATGCCTAGATTTTTTTTTAACCGTGTAAAATATTTTCCTGTTTCCGATAAAGGTCCTCGATATTTTCAGAGAGAGAGGAGAGAGAGAGAGAGAGAGAGAGAGAGAGAGAGAGAGAGAGAGAGAGAGAGAGAGAGAGAGAGAGAGAGAGAGAGAGAGAGAGAGAGAGAGAGAGAGAGAGAGAGAGAGAGAGAGAAGAGAGAGAGAGAGAGTTTAATAGATCTTCCTTTCTCCTATAGTCTTCTGTCATTCTTACAGTAATACACACACCACCACACCATACACACACACACACACACACACACACACACACACACACACACACACACACCACACACACACACACATCAGCGGCATACAACTTCCATGAGCAATATCCGTACACACGTACATATGCACTTTAATTTTCTCTCTCTCTCTCTCTCCTCTCTCTCTCTCTCTCTCTCTCTCTCTCTTCTCTCCTCCTCTCTTTCCCTTCTCCCTCTCTTCTCTTTCTCTTCTCTCTCGCTCACACACACATACACACACACACACACACACACACACACATGAGACATTCAACTTTATTAATGAGCAATATCCGTACACACATTTGTACACATGTGCGTAAACACACACACACACACACACACACACACACACACACACACACCACACACACACACAAGCACATATAAACACAAAACACTCATGACGAGAGAGTGAGAAAAGACAAAGTGAGAGAGTGAGAGAGTGGCAGAGAAAGAGGACACGCACACGCACACGCACACACACGCAATCGATCCTTCAGTTATCCACACAGGTCGGCGCTTTGACCAAGAACCCCAAGAGGTGGAAATCCCGGCTCCTAATCCTTCCAGTCGTGACATTTCGTTAATCTCCGCATGACACTGGAAGTACAGCGGTGAGGCAAGGTTGGTGATAGCCGTGAAATACTGTCCTGAGCTTCCTGGGGACCTACACAACATCGTGAGGAGTCTTTGGCGGGTTGAGAGAGCTGTTCTTTTCCTCTGTTCCTCCGCGTTCATGGCACTTAGAATGGGTGTCTGAACGCTGTCACCACGCTTCCCCCGCCATCTCTACGTGCTCTGCGGTCTGTAAAGGCGGCGGGGACTTCAACCAGATAGAGGTAGGGTTCCTTGCGGTTAGATTGTGGTTACTTTTATTATTGGAGACCGAGAGAGTTGGCAACACAGCGTCTCGTCCCGCCGAGCTGGTGTTGCCACTCCGCGCGTCACCCCGAGAGAGGGAGAGTTGCGAGAGGCCGCCACCGCCACAGAGCGAGAGGCAGGCAGGCGGGCGTGTCCTCGGCTCCTCTCTCTTTCTCTCTCCACCCTCCTCCTCCTCCTCCTCTTCCTCCTCCTCCTCCTCCTGCTCTTATCTCCCCGCTTTATATTTTATCCCGGGAGCTGCCTGCCTTGCCTACTGCCTTCCCCCGCCCACTGTGTACGATTTCCCGCCGGGTTTTGTTGTGTTGGTCCTCGTCTGTCTGTTTTGTGAATGAACGCAACACCCTGTTTACTCTGCTAATTAATCAACACCATGGGCTGATGAGGTGGTGTTCCTTGGTGGTGGTGGTGGTGAGGCCATGACACCACCACCATGACACCACCACCACCACCACCACCACTCATTTTGTTTCCCCTCTGAACGGCTTGGCTAAGGGAACGAGCAGCCGAGGGTCGTTCTGAGGGGAGAGTGGGGTGGTGGTGGTGGTGGTGGTGGTGAGGGGAGTCATGGCGTTCATGTGTGAGGGGAAGATGCTGTCCATGCCACTGTTGTTGTTGTTGTTGTTACATCTACTACTACTACTACTACTACTACTACTACTACTACTACTACTACTACTACTACTACTACTATTACCACTATTATTTCAACTATTATCACCCCTACTATTACTACCATAACTGCTATAACAAACTACCTCAAAAACAACTACTACCACAACCACCAAAATAAGACAACTATCTACTATTTTGTTGTTGTTACATCTACTATTATACTATATATATATATATACTACTACTACTACTACTACTACTACTACTACTACTACTACTACTACTACTACTACTACTACTATCACCCCTACTATTCATACTATAACTGTAATAACAACCTCAAAAACAGTACCACAACAAGAAAAAAAGACATCTAGTTACTACCATTACAACAAACAGAACAAAACCACTACTACTGTTACCCCTCATCACCACCTCTCACCACATCACCACTAACACCACCACCACCATACACACACACACACTCTGGCACACACACACACACACACACACACACACACCCTGGCACACGGTTCAGGTATCATATTGGAAATAATGTTTTATTG
>JACEEZ010019254.1:132500-172338 GCA_016584305.1 Chionoecetes opilio | reverse complement strand
GGGCCTTATCTGCCCATGTATGGGGTATGCCTCAGGTTTTGGAGGGATCCACACATACAGCTCTCCTTAACATAACATGGTACTCTAAAGCTTTCTGTCACATCAACTCCCCTCCTCTGACTGACTGTATCCAATATCTCAATCATTGCCGCAATGTTGCTACTCTTGCTATTTTCTACCGCTATTCTCATGCTCACTGCTCTTATGAACTTGCTAACTGCATGCTTCCCCCCTCCCACAGTCTCGTTGCACAAGTCTTTCTTTATCCCTATTCTGTCCACCTTAATGCAAGAGTTGACCAGTATCTTCACTTTTATCCCTTGCACTGGTAAACAATGAAAATTTATTTGTATATTTTTCCACAACTGAAATTTTTACGAGGAGTGTCAAGACACCGCCCAAACTGAATTGGCCCAACCACTTTCTTGAATCTTGTACTATTTACTTTGAGTGTTGGCAGCTAGCAGGATTTTTGTCCCTTATGATGTAAAAAATATAAACTCTCATGAAGTCACGTCCTCATCTGCTCTCCTTTTACTGTCTTCCATCACTTGTTACACCGTTATTTTATATTCAATTCAATATATTTTTGTAATCTTTCATTTCTCATTTGCTGTGGTATATTTCTTTGTGGTGCTTTCTCGTAAGCTTCTCCCTTCTCTTTCTCACTACTACTTTTTCTTTGTGGAAATAATGAAACTAATACAAAATTTCCTCTTATCTTTTATTTCTAATAAATATTTCTATTATAAAGCATATCAATGTAGAGGAAAGCTTGGAGATAAATAAAATACCCGCTATAAAACAAATACTTGTGTGAAATAACAGTTTCCAGGGCAATGTTCCTTTACAGTGCCAATAAATGTGCCCAGAAGTTTACACTAAGGTCCACCTCAAACTTAACATTAATATCTCTTCAAAGTACATGTAAGTATATGGTATATGGTAGTAGTATATAGTAAGGGATGTGTGAATGGTTCTGAAAACAAAATAGTTACCATTTGGCATATATAAGCAGATCATAATTATAAATCTAGAGACATATAACAGTTACTATTTTCCAGGATTCCAGTCAGTGGCACAAAAAGTCTCCAATCAATCTATCGAAACTGCAGTGATGATATTCTGAGGCCCACACAGTCCTTGCCGACCTGCGCCACCTGGCAGATGGTGCAGGTGATGCCGCGGTGCTCGGGCAGGTACGCAGCGCCACACAGCGGGCACTGCACCTCGGGCTTGCCGCGGTAGATGGGCACGTAGGAGCTGGCACACATGGTGAAGGGGTTGTGTTCGTCATACTGAAGGCTGACCTCATCCACGGGGTTCTTCTCACACACCTACAAAGAAGAAAAGGTATGTCATTTCTAGTCTATCTCTACTGTTATCTTTTTTTTTTTTTTTTTAGAAATAGGTATGGAATTAGATATGTCATTTCTAGTTTATAAAAGTTATGTCAGTCATACTCCATAACACCTCTCTATATAAACGGAAGCTGTGTTTTCTACCATTATTCTACCAATTTTGCTGAACATCTTAGAAAAGGCATGAATTTAAAAAAGGCATTAATTTGCTAGTAGGGATGAGGTAAACTTCTCTCGAAACAAACTCCTCCAGACTGGTTGCCACATAGTGTATGTTGACTTTCCTTTCCCGTGGCTAAGTTTGTTGCAAAATTCCATTAAAGGACATAAGATGCTGTCAATGTTTATGAAATCAATTGTGTGTACAAACAAATGTTGAAGTCAAGCTGAAATATATTATGTAAATATACAGATACAGTATGTCCTCCCACATTATGTTTTACAAGACACAGCTTGCCGGACAACAGCCTCCCACCCCTGGTGTGGCTACTACCCCCAGGCTCTCTTTCCCTCTATTTAAGGGAGAGCTAGAGCTATATAGAGAGAGAGCTATATATAGAGAGAGCTATATATATAGAGAGCTATAGCTATATAGATATAGCTATATATATATATATATAGTGATGGACTTACCTGAACCACTTTTCTGATGTTCTGGGCAACCTCAGGTCTTGGTCCCAGGTTAAGGAGGCGGCGACCAAAACTCATTGCCATTTTATAATTCTTCATTTTGAAGGCCAGGTTAACTGCTGTTCTGAGTGTGAGGATCTGGTGTCCCGGCTGCAGCTCACTGTGGGTGAAGTACGCCGCCAGCTCCAGGGAGCGACTCTGCTCCTCGGGCGTTGCCTTGCCCAGGCCTTTGCGGTAGAGCTCCATGCTGATGCCCACCACATATTCCTTGCACACGCGCAGCAGGTTTTGGGCCTCGCTTACCTGTAATGTAAGATGATTATATGACAAAAGAATTCAGTTACAATGTAAAAGTTTAACACACAATCAATACTGCATACAGTGCATAGTCTGTCCCAAATTTTTTTTTAAGACCTACTGTACATCCACCTTTCATCCCCATCTATGAAATTGTCTAACCTTTTTCCCTATTTCTTTTTTTAAACTAAGTTAAACCAGTTTGAATGTACTTCTTGTTCTACCCTGATTACTAGCCGTAATAACTTTCCCCAATGCTGTGTTAGGTATGGAGGATTTGACTCGCCTCCTGTTTAGTGTCTACCACCAGTAATGGTATGGCGAGCAGGATCCCTCTCAGTTTGTCAACAGCTTCCGAAAACTTGGCTGCAGTGGTGAGCTGAGATGCTTCCTGTAAGACAATCACATCATTGTAATAATAAACAAGATGGTTTGTTTTGATATATGGCAAACTGATACATGATGAAAATTGAATATATCAGTTGCACTTCTTTTAATTTTCATTACCCAATGAGTAAGAATATGGCGGATACCTTGAGTCTGTCCATGAGGCTGGAGAGCTTGAGGCCCAGGGCTGGCAGGTGGTCCTTGTGCGTGGCCGTGCGCCAGTTGCGGGCCGGGTAGGAGAACAATGACGGCATGCCTGGAGCGCCGGCGTAGCTGGTGCGGCAGTGAGCAAAGGACGACAGGAAGAGTGATCGGTACGGCTCAAAGTTCACCACGCCAACCTGCAGACGCCACGGATGAGAGACAAGTTAAGTGTTTTGCATGGTAGATAATACATAGAACAAAAGCTGTGATCAGTGAAGTAGATTTTCTTTTTTAAACAATAGTACTGTTACACTTCCAAGTCCTCTTAAAGCTTGCATTTCATCACTTTTTCTTTGTAACAGTTTTATTGCCTGAATTCAATTTCACTATTTCATGGAGGTTTTTTTTATATAAATTAGCCACTACTTAAAAGAAGTTGGCATTTCATTGAACAGTCATGCACAAACTTCATGAAATTACAATAGATAATTCAACAAAGATAGATAACAAACAAATAAATAGATAATTCAACAAATAGATAGAGAAAAGATAACAAATAAATTAGATAACAAACAAACCTGGTCATGTAGCAGCCGCGTGGCAGACTCAAATCCTCCTGCCAGCACGTGATCGAGGGCCAGCTGGCTGCGCTGGGTCCAGCCGTGGGTGGGGGGATGGCCGCGTGGTGGGGGCACAAAGTAGCCGTCCTCCCCGTCACCCCCCGCTGTGCTCACACCCTCCAACTCAGGCGGAAGGTCAAGGTCGTCCTCCACCTCCCAGCCTCCCTCACCCTCACCCCCTGCAATGTAGTAATAAAAATAGATGTAGAAAATAGAAAAATAATAAATGATAATAAAATAGAAAAATAATAAATGGTAATAAAATAGAAAAATAATAAATGATAATAAAATAGAAAAATAAACAAATAGATGAAATTAAATCAAATTATTATTACCTTTCATTAAAAAAATGATAATGTATTTTTTTTATTTTCCGAACAACACGACATCACGCCATTATTTGCCTTACGACACTAAGTTAACATGGAAAGTTACAGTCCTTTAACCCCTTCAAGCCAAGATCTTTCCTTTGGTATAAAAAATTGTCTGGTCAAGCCATAAAATTAAGAAAAGTAACTGAATATACCAAATTAGCTAGTGGACAAGGATACTAAACAGGTCATATCTATAAAATATTGCTCATATTCACTAAAAATGGTCTAATGGTACCCAAATTACAATGGAAATTATGTTCTGGGTCTCAAGGGGTTAAGCACACAAAGAAATGTAAATCCATCTGAAACCTCACCTTCCATGTTAACATCCACCTCTCCCTCTTCTTCATCCTCATCAGCCCATCCGTCGCCGGCTATGTCACCCGCGTCATCCACAGACATGGCCATGGCCGAGGCAGTGGCCGTGGCAGTCTTCCCACTGCCCACGGCACTATCAAAGAAGCCCTGCACACAAACCATAATTAGAACATCACTATCAAAGAAGCCCTGCACACAAACCATAATTAGAACATCACTATCAAAGAAGCCCTGCACACAAACCATAATTACAACATCACTATCAAAGAAGCCCTGCACACAAACCATAATTACAACATCACTATCAAAGAAGCCCTGCACACAAACCATAATTACAACATCACTATCAAAGAAGCCCTGCACACAAACCATAATTACAACATCACTATCAAAGAAGCCCTGCACACAAACCATAATTACAACATCACTATCAAAGAAGCCCTGCACACAAACCATAATTACAACATCACTATCAAAGAAGCCCTGCACACAAACCATAATTACAACATGATGCAGAATGTGCAGTATCTAATTACAACATGATGTAGAATGTGCAGTATCTAATTACAACATGATGTAGAATGTGCAGTATCTAATTACAACATGATGTAGAATGTGCAGTATCTAATTATAACATGATGTAGAATGTGCAGTATCTAATTATAACATGATGTAGAATGTGCAGTATCTAATTATAACATGATGTAGAATGTGCAGTATCTAATTATAACATGATGTAGAATGTGCAGTATCTAATTATAACATGATGTAGAATGTGCAGTATCTAATTATAACATGATGTAGAATGTGCAGTATCTAATTATAACATGATGTAGAATGTGCAGTATCTAATTATAACATGATGTAGAATGTGCAGTATCTTATTACAACATGATGCAGAATGTGCAGTATCTATCTGTTAGCAATAGATCCTGTTACTCCAAGTGTGTAGGGAACAACAAAGTAAAACATAGGAGATATAAAATTAATGATGTGACAAATGACTTCAGGCAGAATGTATTTGTGAACTTTAAAAAATCCTACTCTGAGATCTTTTATAGCCTTCTATTTCAATTTTTCCATTAACTTTTCCTGCTATAATCAAAAGATATATCTCTATAATTGCCACCTTAATTTATACTACTCTTCCCCTTGAAAAATCTGTATGTTGTTGCAGTACCTATATGTTGGCAGTACATGGTCATTGGTCAAGGTAGGGGAGAGCGGGGCAGGTTGCATCGAGGGTAGGTTGCATCATTGCCTCTAACTCGCATGTTATCACACGTACATCGTCTTAATACTACTACTACTACTACTATAAACTACTACAACAATAATAATAATAATAAAAAAGTTAATGCGAGTTAGAGGCAATGATGCAACCTGCCCCGCTCTCCCCTACATGAATGCAGCATTACCCTTTCAATGGCATTTTCAACTGCAATCCCGAGTGAAAAAATCTGATTCACACATCCCTAACCTTCTCTAAAACCTCCCTGCTCTTCACTGATCCTACTCTGTGATCTTTTATACCCTTTTAATTACAATTCTTCCATTAACTTTTCCTGCTAAACTCAAACTATAAAATTACATCTATATAATTGCCACATTCATTTTTACTACCCGTCCCCTTGAAGAAAAGTGCCAGAATCTGATAATTCAATCAATGATAAAGTATTGTACACTAAAAAGGAGATACTGCCACTGAAATAATCACACAGCTAAGTTGAAGTGAACAAATCTCTGGTGAACTCTGGAACTCACTTTGTTTCTATTTTTCCACCTTTCTACGACTTAAATCTTTTCAAGAGAGGAGTAACAAGACACCTCCTGAACTAAATTGTCCCACCCACCTTTTTTTTATTCTCTTACTGTCTTCTTTGTAGGGACTGGCGATTAAGCAGTCCCCCCCCCCCCCCCCCTCTGTGATGTAAACGTAAACGTGAACATAAAGACAATGGACGACTAATAGGTAGAAGTGAGGTGATGAGTGTGGCCTTACCTTGGCCACCGTGAGGAGGGGCCAGGCGGAGTCATTGGGATAGACGGGGACGGGCGGCTGCAGGAGCTGTGCGTTGGGCAGCGGCTCGTACATCATGCCTCCCTCCACGTGGGCGGCCAAGGACTCCGCTTCCTGGAACACCACACACATTGTTTTCATGTCATCGCAAAGGTAAAATAATAACCAATTAGAACAAAACATGAGAAAATAAGGAAGCTACAAGAGGCTGCGAGACCTACACGTGGTAGTTCCTGTAAATTACTAACACTAAGGAGCTGGTAATCACTAAATACTCTGACTATGGCATGTTCACTGTCTGACTTTCCAATAAATCATGTGTGCCTACCTTACCTGCTTACCTTTACTACTTTGCCTACCTTATTACATGAGATTCTACAACAACTACTGACCAACTGGGTACTTATCACAATTCTCCATACAGCACATCACTTTCCTACTTCAGCAATTCTCACCTGAGTGAATCCATGCGTTGTGGCTGTCAGCATGGCCAGAGAGGTCTTGCCACAAGCCTTCAGGACACGGATGCGTTCAGGCACGTCGCCCAGGTAGAGGGCGTTGGTGTACCAGCCCTCGTAGTCCTTGCGGATCTCGTTGATCTTCATCATGCGGCGCAGCTTGGCGAGGTTCCCGGTGATCAGGTACAGGAAGGAGAGCTTGTCGTAGTTCTTGGTTTGTTGGTAACAGTACTCCACCACCTGCAAAGCAGTCTCATTACCACCAAGGCATGTACAGTCTCATTACCACCAAGGCATGTACAGTCTCATTACCACCAAGGCATGTAGTCTCATTACCACCAAGGCATGTACAGTCTCATTACCACCAAGGCATGTACAGTCTCATTACCACCAAGGCATGTACAGTCTCATTACCACCAAGGCATGTACAGTCTCATTACCACCAAGGCATGTAGTCTCATTACCACCAAGGCATGTACAGTCTCATTACCACCAAGGCATGCAGTCTCATTACCACCAAGGCATGTACAGTCATTACCACCAAGGCATGTACAGTCTCATTACCACCAAGGCATGTACAGTCTCATTACCACCAAGGCATGTACAGTGTCATTACCACCAAGGCATGTACAGTCATTATCACCAAGGCATGTACAGTCTCATTACCACCAAGGCATGTACAGTCTCATTACCACCAAGGCATGTACAGTCTCATTACCACCAAGGCATGTACAGTCATTACCACCAAGGCATGTACAGTCTCATTACCACCAAGGCATGTACAGTCTCATTACCACCAAGGCATGTACAGTCTCATTACCACCAAGGCATGTACAGTCTCATTACCACCAAGGCATGTACAGTCTCATTACCACCAAGGCATGCACAGTCTCATTACCACCAAGGCATGTACAGTCTCATTACCACCAAGGCATGCACAGTCTCATTACCACCAAGGCATGTACAGTCTCATTACCACCAAGGCATGTACAGTCTCATTACCACCAAGGCATGCACAGTCTCATTACCACCAAGGCATGTACAGTCTCATTACCACCAAGGCATGTACAGTCTCATTACCACCAAGGCATGCACAGTCTCATTACCACCAAGGCATGTACAGTCTCATTACCACCAAGGCATGTACAGTCTCATTACCACCAAGGCACGTACAGTCTCATTACCACCAAGGCACGTACAGTCTCATTACCACCAAGGCATGTACAGTTTCATTACCACCAAGGCATGTACAGTCTCATTACCACCAAGGCATGTACAGTCTCATTACCACCAAGGCATGTACAGTCTCATTACCACCATGACATGTACAGTCTCATTACCACCAAGGCATGTACAGTCTCATTACCACCAAGGCATGCACAGTCTCATTACCACCAAGGCATGTACAGTCTCATTACCACCAAGGCATGTACAGTCTCATTACCACCAAGGCATGTACAGTCTCATTACCACCAAGGCATGTACAGTCTCATTACCACCAAGGCATGTACAGTCTCATTACCACCAAGGCATGTACAGTCTCATTACCACCAAGGCATGTACAGTTTCATTACCACCAAGGCATGTACAGTCATTACCACCAAGGCATGTACAGTCATTACCACCAAGGCATGTACAGTCTCATTACCACCAAGGCATGTACAGTCATTACCACCAAGGCATGTACAGTCATTACCACCAAGGCATGTACAGTCATTACCACCAAGGCATGTACAGTCATTACCACCAAGGCATGTACAGTCATTACCACCAAGGCATGTACAGTCATTACCACCAAGGCATGTACAGTCATTACCACCAAGGCATGAATACACTCCTCACTAGGATTACATAGCACTTATTCCCACTTAATTACTGATTTTGATTTTCACTAAAAGATAGATAGATTAATTTAATGCCAAAAAGGTAAAAATGTGCCAGGCATCAGACGTCATATGGCACTATTAAAAGAAGAGTGAACCAAATTATAGAAGAGGAAAAACCTAAATTAGTCATTCAGCAAAGATAACTAAGGACTCACAGGCTTTTTCTCTGACTTAACTCTTTTATGACTCATGACTTTTAATGACTGACTCTTTTCAGACATATTTTCACCTAAAATAGCCTAAAATAGTCATGCAGCAAAGACAACTTAGAGGATTAATTTAAAGGACAGAGATAAGAAGGGACTCACGGGGTGATTTCCGTGAAGGAGAGCATTTTCCGCCAGCTTCTCCCAGCACCCCTTGTCATCCAGGGCCTTGGCGGCATCCAGGGCCACATCAATGTTGCCACACTCAAGGGCAAGGAGGAACCTTGTCCGCTCATCCTTCACAAAATGAAGAGCCACCTCAGGGTAACCCTTCTTCTGCAGATAGGCAATGATGGACTGACCCACCAACTTGGCACCACGGACCATCTGCAGAACCTGTGGCACGATAGTAACTAGTTTACCACAATATAATAACTGATGGGACAAAATAACTCTGCAAGAAAACACATCTAAAGCACAATATTTGCAGGTTGAAAAAAATGTTATAGCTTTGGCAGAGGGAAATGACCTCAAGCAAGGAAGGAATACTGGAAGTGTATAAAAAATAGAGAAAGTGGTATGAAAGAACGGGAGCAAAACACGATTACATTTACCTCATCATATTTGCGCTGAACGAGAGCCAACTTGAAGCGGAACTCTGTGGGGTCGATGGTGAGGACGCGAGGTGTGGCCTGTCTGTCCAGGCAGTACACGGAGCTGCCGGACACACGCGTCACGTACACAGGCAGCTCCAGCGTGCGGATGATGCCGTGGTCACCGTTGGTCAGGGCATACTGTGGGCAGGGAAACAGGAACATTGGAAAAACTGGCAATTCGTTTTTTTTATACTAATGAAATATTGAAATTATTTGAGTAAAACACACCAAATCATATAAATCTTATCACTTAAAAGTTAAGCTGTAAAACCAAAATTTTCCAAAATACTATAAAACTAAATAAATATTGGAGGGCATATCTTATTATAATCTTTCCATTTTATCAAGTCACTGGTGGAAATTATTCACCAACCATCCACCCTCTCAATTAGTAGTGGTAGTTTTGTTCCCTCCCCCTTGTGAGGGAGGTATTGTTCGCTCACCATAGGGGGAGAGTAATAATGTATATACAGGAGAACCTCGTTTAACCGGCATTTAAAACAACGGCAGCCTCAAAACAACGGCACTAATCGTCCCAGGCTTTTTTTTTTTTTTTTTTTTTTTTTTTTCAGATAAACTCTGGAACTCTCTTCCTGTTTCTATTTTTCCACTTTCCTATGAATTACATCTTTTCAAAAGAAGAATAACAAGACACCTCCCGAACTAAATTGGCTCACCCCTTTTTTATTTTATTCTCTTACTGTCTTCTTTATAGGGACTGGCAACTAAGCGGGCTTTGTGTTACCCATTTTTGTTGTGCCCTTGGCCGGTTCCTTGTGATGAAAAAAAAAAAAAAAAAAAAGGATTTTGGGCGATTCCATAAGAGTAACTCTCAAAACAACGGCAAAATGAGTTATCCGGCATGCGCTCCCCCCCGCGGGTGCCGGATAAACGAGGTTCTCCTGTATATGTAATTATAATGGTAATGGGTAGAAATTAAAGTGACTAAAGTGACTTGATACATTGGAAAGACTATAGTACAAAGATGTCATGGTGATTACCTTGATGTGGTTGCTCGTTGTGTAGACAAACACTCCACTGTCGTCCCAGGAGCCAGACTTGACACGGTTAGTCTCGGTGATGGAACACAGGCGCTCCAACTTGCGGTTGCAGATGAGGATGGTGTGCTTGGACAGCAGTGCCACCGTGGTCATGTTGCCGGACCACACCACATAGCGGCACTTGGCAATGCGTGCCGTACCCAGGACCCTGCGCCACAACGCACAAGTATATCAGTTGTGAATCTTCTAACAAATTCATTAGTATGTAGTGAATGAAAATAAACTTTAAACTCTCCTAATAGCCAATCTTAAGGTTCACATTACCTACCCTTAAATTGTTTGTTTTTGGACACAATCTAGATCATCTAAGGCACAAAAACAATCACCTACTTCACGCCATATTCTGTGTCTTAAGTTTTTCTAAAAGATCATCCGAGCTTAGAGTACATTTCTAGCATTACAACTGCTAACACCTAATAACATACACACCTATATATACATGAGGATCCTATCATTGCTGCTAACTCTAAAACTATAAATATAAGCTGGAAAAAAACCTGCTATCATTGCTGTTAACTCTAAAACTATAAATATAAGCTGGAAAAAAACCTCCTATCATTGCTGCTAACTCTAAAACTATAAATATAAGCTGGAAAAAAACCTCCTATCATTGCTGCTAACTCTAAAACTATAAATATAAGCTGGAAAAAAACCTCCTATCATTGCTGCTAACTCTAAAACTATAAATATAAGCTGGAAAAAACCAACTGAAAACCCTGCACTCGCCTCTTCTGCTGTACGTCAAAGAGGGAGACGCCGTCGTTGTCCCGCAGCAGCAGCATGCCGGTGCCCGCGTAGAAGATCTCGTCACAAGGCTGTGTTGTCACCTTTTTGGTCACCTCATTCTGCATGTTCTTGATCACCAGCTGACAAACCACATCACACAACCATATGACAAACCACATCACACAACCGTATGACAAACCACATCACACAACCTTATGACAAACCACATCACACAACCGTATGACAAACCACATCACACAACCACACTCGGTCATAATGGACTTGTTCAGGATCACAAGCAGCATATTACAAGTTAACCCCTTGAGGCCGAGAACGTAATTTCCATTGTAATTTGACCACCATTAGATGATTTTTAATGAATATAAGCAATGTTTTCATAATATGACCTGTTTAGTATCCTTGTCCACTAACTCATTTGGTATATTAAATTACTTTTTGTTATTTCATGGCTAACAACAGACAATTTTATATAGCAAAGGAAAGAGCTGGGTGTGAAGGGGTTAAAGAATAGTAATAATAAGGTATAGACAAATTGGCTTTGCAATAAACAGAATAATGTTGCTGTGGCCGGCTGTAGTATATTTCAATTGTACTACTAGATAATTTACTGCAAATACTACACACTCACTTGATGGCTTTTGTCCATGACGGCAAACCTGTTCCTGGCGACCCACACGGCAGTGAGGCCGGCCGACCGCTTGGAGTCAGGAGTGTCGGGGTTTTGTGGGTCCGAGTCTTTGGGGATCTAAAATGAAAGTTATTTAAATATTAGTTATTTAGTTATTTTATTTAAATATTAGTAATTTAGTTATTGTAAAGACAGTTCAACTTAATCACCAAACAACAAAAGTGGGCTGGCTATACATTATGGTAACTTATAATACTTCCCAACACTTCTCAATCGAATTAGATGGAGAACACAAAGTTTATGAACCTAAAGAAAGAAATTGATACTGTGTGGAAATATAACCAAATAAAACTCAGTGTGAAGAGTCTTAAAAGAATAGAAGAGGACCTGTGAGGGTGTCCTGCTTACCTGATACAAAGAAAGGCATTGCTACTGTGTGGGAAAATAAACATAAATAAAACTCATAGTGAAGTCTTAAAAGAACATAAGAAAATAAGGAAGCTACAAGAGGCTGTGAGACCTACACGTGGTAGTTCCTGTTACTTAACACTACCTACACCCACCTTTCATCCCCATCCATGAATTTATCCAGACTCCTTTTAAAGTTCTCTAATGACTCCGCACTAACTACCTGTCTACTGAGTCAAACTACCTGTCTACTGAGTCTAAAATAATAGAAAAGAACCTGTGAGGGTGTGCTGCCTACTTGATATAAAGAAAGCCATTGATACTGTGTGGGAATATAAACAAATAAAACTCAGTGTGAAAAGTCTTAAAGGAATATAAGAGAGCCTGTGAGGGTGCTGCCTACCTGATGAAGAGTCTTAAAGGAATATAAGAGGAACTGTGAGGGTGTGCTGCCTACCTGATGAAGAGTCTTAAAGGAATATAAGAGGAACTGTGAGGGTGTGCTGCCTACCTGATGAAGTGTCTTAAAGGAATATAAGAGGAACTGTGAGGGTGTGCTGCCTACCTGGTAGAGATCGTAGGTGCTGTTGTCCAGGTTGTGGGTGCGGGTGTTGAGCAGGATGGCGTGCTCCGCGGGGTTGAAGGACATGCTGTACACGGGGGAGCGGCTGCCGGCGCGCAGCTGCATCACCGCTACGTCCCTGAGGCACACCACACCAACATCATTCATACACTTTTTTTTTTAAAGAAGAACCTTTATGCTATTGTAGTACATACAAATATTACTGAAATCCTGATTCGAAATTATATAAAAAGGCTGAACAGTAACTGCTTTTCTATTTGTCACCACTTGTTTCCCCATTTTTATCATTACCCAATTCTTCTTACAAGTGAACCCACTTATACTAAATGTCAAAGAAACTCATCAGCGTAATGTCTCTGCTCAGCTGAGAATAAAATCCCACACCATTTGCTTGTGAGCTGAGCACACTAATCACTACATAGACTGGCCACTACATAACAATAACAATATATGTGACGGCACCAGGTCGGCATTGAATCAACCCTGGGCAGGCCGTTGGAGCTCACCTCACCACAAGGAGGTGAACAAGTGGCGATGAGACATCTCAGTGTGGTGAGGTAAGGTCAGACGCCCTGCCCAGGGGTTCAAATTCAGACCTACTGCTGTGACATAATTTGACTTAATTGATAAAATAACAATAAAGTAAAAGAAAATTGATGTAATAATAATTGTATTAAAAGTTTCCAATGGGAACATTCAGGCCTCACTTGTTCTTGGTGAGGTCTAGGCGGCGCAGGAAGCGCTCCTTCACGTAGTACAGAAGGTTACCCTGCTGGGCATAGGCCGGCCGCTCACGCTCCAGCTGCAGACACATCATTATATTTCATTAACCCCTTCACGCCCAGAACGTAATTTCCATTGTAATTTAGGTACTGTTAGATAATTTTCATGAATATAAGCAATATTTTATAGATCTGACATGTTTAGTATCTTTGTCCACATGTTTAGTATCCTTGTCCACATGTTTAGTATCCTTGTCCACTAACAAATTTGGTATATTATGTTAGTTTTCGTTATTCTATGGCTAACAACAGTCAATTTTTTATAGCAAAGGAAAGATCTGGGCGTGAAGGGGTTAAGAGAGAACCTGAAGTAAAAATGGTTCTCTTTAATGTATATGATTGAGCATGCTTGCTAATAGATTCTTATGTTGCAATACAGTGGATCCCACAATATAGCAAGGGTTATTAGCCTCCCCCCCTCCTCCCCGCACAACTGTGAATAATACAAACGCCTTCCCTAGAACCCCCAAACACAAATACAAACCCAAAACACGCCAGAAAATAAGGTTTCCACAATACAACAAAAATCAACAAATATGTGAATCCAGTAATCCCAAGGCCATGATATTCAGGGGATTCACTGTAGCTATATGCTGAACTACTTATTTTTGAACATTTTTAGCCTTTCAATTTTTACTAAGATAAAACTCGGAAACATCTAATATGATACTACGCAAGCCACTAAAGTTTCAATAAGAATAAAGCCTGCCACCAATTCTGGGATTAATACATCTACACTAGGGTCTCGCATAAGACGTACGTATTCGCATTGATTGTTTCCCCTATAAAACGAACGACCTAAAATATAAATATTTAAAAATTATTATTATTTTTTTTTTTTTAATAAATAAATTCCAAAATTTTTGTTAGGAACAAATGTGATCATATAGAACAATTCCGCCATCAAAGTAGGGCAAATCCGAGAAGTTCTCATATAGAGCGCCAAAACATCGTACAGAACTAAGGCTGTGTGTCCCTGGCATGGGGTGAGGAGGGGCACGGCGGCGGTGTGGCGTCACAGAGGTGGGGTGAGGGAGGCATGAGGTGGGGAACGGCGGTAGCGACCACGCAGTTCTCGTCCATTATTACTAAAAAAAACATTCATGTGAAGGATATATGTTGTGATCCATTCACGATATTGTCAGTTATCGTAATTTATTGATGGCTTTCATTCGACGGTACACTTTCGTTGTTATGGTTTTTTTTACAAGTTATCAGCTGTGAGCGTGCGAGCTCCGACCGGTGTGACGATGAGTGACCTCCAAGATGCCTCGGAACCCTCGCCCCCTGTAGATAATCCCTATTAGATTTAAGGTAAGCAACAATATGCCTATTTCATCATTTCTATGCATAACTTATCATATATATGTTTTGATATGCATGGGTGTGAATGAGTATAAATGTACAGGTATGCACGGGAGGACCGATCCACCAATATCAATTTTACCCATAGGTTATGTGTTTCACATAGAGCGAATTCACATAAAACGACCTCGTTTATCGACCAATTTCTCGTTTTATGTGGGACCCTAGTGTATGTCCTACCTTAAAGATGATCATTCCACTGTCATGGCCTGCTCTCATACCTTAAAGATGATCATTCCACTGTCATGGCCGGCAGCAAAGAGGTTGAGGGTTGGGTGGCCGGCGAGGACCCAGAAGCGGTCATGCTCGCGGCGGAAGGTGTGGAGGCAGATCCGCTTGGCCATGTCCCACACCCTGATGGACTTGTCTTCCGAGTTAGAGAGGATCAGTTCCTGCCTCGGGTGGAACATGACGCAGGACACGTTGTTGTAGTGGCCACGGCAAGAGTCCACCTCCCACGCCTGGAACAATAATAATAATAATAATGATAATAATGATAATAATAATGATAATAATAATGGCCTGGAACAATGCAGTGTACAGTAAAACCTCTCATATTCTGACTAATTGGGCCGAGCAGTGGTCCGCGTAATGCAAGGATCCGAATAATGGGGAGATTATATATAAAAAAAAAAAAAAAACAGTTGGAGGAGATCCGAATAAGTTTGAAGTCAGAATAATAATAATATAATAATAATAATAATAATAATAATAATAATAATAATAATTTTACTCTCACCCGAAGGCATACAAGAAAAACAACAACATAATATATAGACGAGGGAATGAACTTAAGTACTAAAGCAAATAATTGATAATAGCTATATACCTCTATAATAATAATAATAATAATAATAATAATAATAATAATAATAATAATAATTTTAATATCACCCGGGGGCATACAGGCAAAAAAGCAACAACAACAAGACAAAGTTAACTTAAGTACAAGTGAAGTGAAGTAATGAAATGAAATAAAATGAAGTAAGGGAACGATGCAGTGTACAGTCAAACCTCTCATATTCGGACTAATTGGGCCAAGGAGTGGTCAGAGTAATAATAAAAAAAAAAAAAATTGAGTTGGAGGAGGTCCGAATAATGTCAAAGTCCGAATAACGAGGGTCCGAATACGAGGTTTTACTGTAGTATTTGAAAACACAGAAATAGACCACACATTCCCGTACACACATGGTAGTCTGTCTGCTATGAGAAGAGTAGCTTTGATTCCTTTCAATGACTATTTCTACTTACAGACTTGTATTATTATAAGCACCAAGCATTTGTTCCATCTTGTTACTATCTTGAAATCCTTCTGACGTTATACGCACAAGTAAAATCAAGAATTCTTTCCGGTCAGCCAAGTTTAACCCCTTGAGACCCAGAATGTAATTTCCATTGTAACTTGGTTACCAGTAGACAATTTCTAGTTATTATAAGCAATATTTAATAGATATGACCTGCTTAGTATCCTTGTCGACTAAAAATAATGGTATATTAAGTGACTTTTCGTAATTATATAGGTAACAGACAATTTTTGTATAGCAAAGGAAAGATCTGGGTGTGAAGGGGTTAAGCTCTCTTCACTCCTCACAATCTCTCGCAAAGAACCACTACTGCAGAGCACTCACCCAGATCTTTCCATTGCTATATAAAATTATCTGTTGTTAGCCATCAAATTACGAAAAGTAACTGAATATACAGAATTAGCTAGTGGACATGGATACTAAACAGGTCATATCTGTAAATTATTGCTTATATTCATTAAAATTGTCTAATGGTACCCAAATTAGAAAGGAAATTACGTTCTGGGCCTCAGGGGGGTTAAGCTCTCCTCACCTCAGCTCCTCACAATCTCTCGCAAAGAACCACTACTGCAGACTAACTAAAGAACTAATGATAACTCACCTTGTTATCATTCATCCTCCACAGTTTGACCTGTCTGTCATCTGAGCCTGATATGATGAGGGGCAAGGTGGGGTGGAAGGCGGCCCAGTTGACGCCCCTGTCATGGCCCTCCAGCACGTGGCGCACGGTGGCGTCGCCGGTGCTGAACAACTCGGGGTTACGCGTGTGGTGGTCGTCCCCGCCCACCAGCCCCCCCATGCCAGGCGACACATTCTTCTTGCGCAGGCCTGAAACAGCAGTTAGAGTACGTCTTCACACCATCATGGGGAACAAATGAGGCGCTTATTTCAGAAAGTCGATAAGCGCCATCAATAAAAAACTAAGAAAATGGCTTCAAAATGTTTCAATGTTCAAAAGATATGACATTTTGAACATTGAAACAGTTTGAAGCCATTTTCTTAGTTTCTTATTGATGGCGCTTATTGACTTTCTGAAATAAGCGCCTCAAATACTTACTAGATCAGGTGACGTCTGACCAACACATGACTTTGTATAGGTACTTCCTTACATAACTGTATGCTTAACATGGCTTGCAAGTTCATGTGTTGTGACTGCCGAAGCAATAACTGTTGTGACTGAAACAGCAGGGACAACAGTAGGTCTTCATGCCATCCTTGGGAACAAATACTTACTAGATCAGGTGACGTCTGACCAACACATGACTTTGTATACTGACTTAGATAAATGTATGCTGAACATGACTTGCAAGTTCATGTTATTGTTGTGATTGGCGAAGCAATGAAAGCCACACCAACGCAATGATCTTAATACATGTTCATATGAAAGCCTGTCACACTATATCCGCCTTTATGGGTCAAAGCATCAAAATACAAAATTGATTAAATATAATGGCATATGAATATGAATATGAAGCTAAAAGCTAATTCAATGACTTATCAAACAAATCACATGCATTTTATAATACATTAAAATCCTCAACCTAAATAGTTTTTAAATCGATCCCTTAAAAGGTGATGCTAATAAAAAGACGGTAGATGCTAAGACAGAGGAAAGAAAATTCACCATTAAAACCATGACCAGTTTCCGAAACCAATCTCAAATTGTATATACAGCACTACCTCTCCACAACAAACAATGTTTTATGTACAAACATTCATCACACTCGTTTAAGAAGTTTAAGAGTAGTTAAGAATCAGGACTACAAAACCCAGCACTGCAGTTCTCATGACAGTGCCAAATATTCTATATAACTACATGATTATTAGAAAGTGGGAGGATCTTAAGCTACATAATGGCACATGAGAGGCCCGGGTCTTCATCTATTTATCCTGTTTGATGAATATCCCTATACGTAGTCTTTCCAATGTATCGAGTCACTTTAGTCGCTTTAATTTCTACCCATTACCATTATATATATATATATATATATATATATATATATATATATATATATATATATATATATATATATATATATATATATATATATATATATATATATATATATATATATATATATATATATATATATATATATATATTTACATTCCTACTCTCCCCCTATGGTGAGCGAACAATACCTCCCTCACAAGGGGGTGGGAACAAAACTACCCCTCTACTAATTAGAGAGAACTGCAACTCCGAAATGCCAGTGGTCGCTGGCAGTTTTAACTCACAATTTGGTGAAAAGTTGGTCAACTTGAAAGAAAAATATGGGCTTATTCCACTGCACTTAAACACAAAAGTATAATTTTAAGAACGATTTTCTTCTATATGTATATTGTATAGAAGCCTGAGTCTGTAAAACATGCATTTAACCAAATAACCAAGTAGGTTATAGTTGAGGAGGCGAGGTAAATGTTACTCTATGATATTATATAGTCAATAACGTATGTTTAGAAGTTATCTATACCTAGGCAGTCATATTTTCCTGTTATTATTGTGTATCAATCAGATAGAAAGCCTGGAAGTGCAATGAGTCGACGCGTGAAGTAGCAATGTTTTGATTCAATCGCCCCGCCACAATCTCCCCGCCCACCACTCCCCGCCGCGGCGTGTCGCCTCCACAATTATAACCTACATTGTCGCAGCAACAAGCCGATTTCGGCATTCTTTATTCTTCGTTTTTCCAAGGCATTGCTTATTGTATTTTTACAAGCGTTTGCCAGACGCAGCAGTACTGTCTTAGAAAACAGTGTGAACATCACCCAAATTTTACATGCCACAATATACATGTAAAAAATATATTAAGCTTTGCTACTCGAGGCGAGTAATTTGCATTAAATTGCTATTATAGAACGTTCCATCGTAATGAATGTCATCCATATAATTAGTAGAACAACAGAAGAACTATATTTTTTGGTATTCAGATGCGGTGCATCAATGTTTATCGCGAAATTAATTTATGAAAAATATTAGTCGCGGAGCCAAAACACAGTAGACCAACCTTTGAGTTAAAACTGCCAGCGACCACTGGCATTTCTCGAGTTTCAGTTCTCTCTAATTGAGAGGGTGGTTGGTTGATAATTTCCACCAGTGACTTGATAAAATGGAAAGACTATAGTGACACAGCGAGGAGTCTTCACTTGTACTTGTTCATTTTTGCACACTGCAGTCCCAAGTCAACTTCCTCTCTTTCTCTCTCAAAGGATCTGGCCCGGCCCTTCTACTCTCCTATTTCATAGACCATTTCCCATGCTGCTGTATCATTTATCTCATATTTGAATATTCATCTCAATATCTCATCTCCAGATCTTTTCTAGGCATCCAAGAGATCAAATCATCAAGGTACTGAATTCACCGCCCCCATCGCACCATACTTCATTCACCTCTTCACTTTACTAGGCAAGCAAAGTCTTCCGTATACTTCTACACTTGCATTTCTCTGATCGCCAAGTCTATTCACACCACAAGCACCTTTCAGATTATTTATTTCAATATCTCAAGACACTAGATCTGAATTTTAAACTGGAAAGAGCTAAATACAAAGGAAGTTACAAGGTGTGTAGGGTTTTTCTCGGCAAATTAACTAGGAACTACAGATCAGCTCTAGTCCTGCCTGTCGTCTCAACATTTATTGCGACAATAGCGGTAAAGATTTGAGAATTCTATAGGAATAAAATTTTTAATGAATAACAAAAGAAAACTATGAGGATTTTAAATTCCTAAGGTGCATAAAGGCTGTACGATAAGAGCAGCAAGTTATCTAAACACTGCACAAAATGGACAGTTGAAGAGCAGAGAAATATCAAGCTTACATGAATGGCTTCATCTCATGGACTCCACCATCCATAGGGCACAACTTCAACAGCGCTCAAAATCTACACCACAACCAACACACAATTTACCACAAACAACCTTTTGCCAAGATTATGTCAAAATGTACAGTTTCCTTGTTTGTCAAGGCTATAGTATGTTCACTTGAAGTGTTATTTGTACTCAAAGGATGCTTCCTTTGACCATTATCATGATTTTAGAATATTCCTGGCAGAACCAAAATAATATGTGATCAGATAAATATGATTAATGCAGCATGCACATGCAAACAAACAAATGTTACTTTCATGGAACAACTAGCAAACAAGCAACTACATTTCACTACCTTCACCATGCACAGCAAGCACTACAAGGTGACCCCAGCAGAGAAGCAAGCACACAGTCATCAGACACAAACAGATGAGCACCACAGGAGTGGCGGTGGAGGCAGTACTCACGCTGGTACCCGCACTCACTGGCTGCCTCACCCACCACCACGACACTGCCGCCTCCCCACAGTGGGCATACTTAAACCACCACATTCCTGCACCACCAAGACTCAGGGATTAATACCAAGGCCTCACCACCAGTATGCTACACCCTGACATGGATGACCTGTACAGCAAGGCACCCCTTGAAAGAACTAGAAGCAAATCAAGGATGAAGGCACTCAGAGCTCACTCAGTTCAGTCTTTGTAGTAATTTATGAGAGTTTAGTTTCCAAAAACCTAGATCTTGTACGACAAAAAATTGCATCATCGTTTCAATAGTCTCGTACGTGTGAGAATGTAATGTAAGATGGTGCAGCAACAGTGTCAACAGATATTACTAGTAAAATATGTTTAGTTAGCCCGATCCGTGGATTTAGACAAGAGCTGACTGAGGCCACTCTCGGTGATGCACATGCCACTGCCCAGCCATGGTTAGGATGCCAGTGAGCAGCCAAAGCAGGGAGGAGGGAGACCTACATAACACATCGTGACTCCACGGAAATAATGATGGCGAAAAAAAAAATTAGGAGTACATCTAAGGTATAAATGTTCATCTTGTAAATTTCTTATTGGAAATTAAAACGGAGTAAGTTACAACATACATGAGATGAACTAGACATGCGTGCTCCTGGTTTTTCAAGGGGGACATAATCTTTAATATTGCATAAATTTGCAGAATGCCTTTTATCCCACTTTCCATGAAAAAATACTAGCAATAAACTATAAAATTTCATAGACATCTAACTCCATATATGAATTCTGAACTTCCTCCAGTTTGATTACAATAATGAAGTAGCTACTATACAGAACATAGCCTTCATGACAAAACTAAATGAGGTCTGTACTACAAAGCAACAACACTAATCTATTCCAGTGAACAAAGACAGCACTACACAGGGCAGCCACTAGGAAGCACAGATACTTGGTCCATGTTAAACCATGGAGGGTTGGTGCATGGCCGACGCAAATTCAAATAAGTGCCATTGTGCAGGCAGTGGGGGATCCTTAATGATGATGACAAGTGGTGGATGGGATGTGCTCACCACAATGGGGGACAAAAAGTGCAATGTCAGTCATCCAGCGTATAAGTCAGATGTGTCTGTACTAACAAATGTTTCATGAGCCATGGTGTGCTTTTACTTAAATGTTGACCACATTCATGCCCGCTTTATTACTGCAAATATTGCATGATCGGTGGTTCTGCAACATTTCCTTGCACTAGCAAACACATAAGGTTTGCCATTGCCATCCTATGCAACAGTTTGGGAAACATTATGGTTAACCCTTTGAGGCCCAGAACGTAATTTCCATTGTAATTTGGGTACCATTAGACGATTAGTAGTGAATATAAGCATTATTTTATAGATATAACCTTTTTAGTATCCTTGTCAACTATCAAATTTTGTATATTCAGTTACTTTTCATAATTTTATGGCTCGACAACATACAATCTTATATAGCAAAGGAAAGACCTGGGCGTGAAGGGGTTAATGATGCCCTGCCAGCCACTCCAGCCACACCTAGTCATGCACTCAGCACTGGTGTTTCTTTACTTATTGATCTCACTAATTTTTGCTTTCCAAGTTAATCTGACACATCAAGATTTCAAGATCAATTTCATTTGTTACGAATGTATTTGGCTTTTCAAACAGCTCACATCTGTTTCTGTATATGAATTTGCAAGGTAAGGATGTTGATTCATGTTTCATTATTATACCGACTGTTGATTTAGGTTTAAATTCAATGTAACTTAATTTTGTGAGCAAGTCTTGAACAATAACTCCAATCCCCAAAGCACATATCTGGAACTAGATACTATGAAAAGCATTCTATTAATCCTCTGAAAATTCAATCATATTGATTTTCACAATGGAGGATCAAAACCTTTAAGTATAAGTTAAAAGCCCTGAGTCCAACACCAACCATGCCGTTTGTTATGGTTTGAGTGAGTGATAGAGTGAGTGAGTGAGTGAGCAGGAGAATGCAAAGAGAAAGACGGAGAGAGGGAAATGGAAGAATGACAAGGAAGATTCAGAGTAAAGTGCGGTTCACACTGGCCAAATACCAGAAAATATGTGCAGGTTTTGTTCCCCGGGGCATAAATGTGCCGGTATTTGGCCAGTCTGAACCGGCCTTAAGAGATCCCAGAACCTTATGCAAGAGGAACAAGAGGACACCTGCTACTGTACAGGTCTCGGGTACCAGCGAGAGTGCCTACCTCCAGGTTTGCCGGGAATACCTGAGATGTCCCACACGCGGACAGTCAGATCTAGGGAGGCGGACACAATGAGGTCTTGGGAGGGGTGGAAGCGGGCACACATGACATAGTGGTTGTGCCCGGTCAGGATGGAGACACACGAGCGACTCTGCCAGTTCCAGATCCGGATTGTTTGGTCGTCCGAGGCAGAGAGGATCCAGGGATATTCCTGTTATTATGAGAGGAGAGAGGAGAGGTGCATGAGTTGTGGTAGTGGTAGTAGGAGTAGGAGTAGGAGTAGGAGTAGTAGTAGTAGTAGTAGTAGTAGTAGTAGTAGTAGTAGTAGTAGTAGTAGTAGTAGTGTAGTAGTGGTAGTGGTAGTGGTAGTAGTAGTAGTAGTAGTAGTAGTAGTAGTAGTAGTAGTAGTAGTAGTAGTAGTGGTAGTGGTAGTAGTAGTAGTAGTAGTAGTAGTAGTAGTAGTAGCAGCAGTGGCAGTGGCAGTGGTAGTGGTAGTGGTAGTAGTAGTAGTAGTAGTAGTAGTAGTAGTAGTAGTAGTAGTAGTAGTAGTAGTAGTAGTAGTAGTAGTAGTAGTAGTAGTAGTAGTAGTAGTAGTAGTAGTAGCAGTAGCAGCAGTGGTAGTGGTAGTGGTAGTAGTAGTAGAAGTAGAGTAGTAGCAGTAAAATAAATGGATCAGTTTAGGCAATTTACTGAACCACACATGAAATTGACAAGTGGTAAAATGATGGAATAATGAGTAAACAGAATTACTAATGAAGAAAGATTCGGATCACATACTTGGTGGAACTCTGTGGTGCGAATGTAGTCCAGATGTCCCAGCAAGGTGAAAAGGCATCTTCGCAGTTTGTAGTTCCACACCTAAAAACATAACATAAACAAATGACTTTTCCTTTGTATTATTTCAATTATTCAGTTCACCTATGACTACTACATTTTCACAACCTACATTTCTAATACTACAATAAAGGCTTTATGTATATGGCACGGGGAGTAACACTGAGGAATAGAAATAAAAATAAAAGTAGCAGAAAATAAAGTAGACTATAGAGAATACAGTCAGCGCCATTGGTTTTGGCGCGAATCATGCTGCGCCAATACCTATGGCGCGGAACAAGGCACCCTCCAAAACCTTGGTTTAAATCCATCAATGACATTGGCGCGTGAGATGTAGACAAAGACAGTTGACCTTGAGCTACTCACCAAGTTTGAAAGCATTAGACAGCCTTGGGCATTGACAGTGAGAGGGTCACGCATATTTTGTGTTGCGTCACGCGAGTTTTTTGTCCTTGACTGTGCATTGCTTTTGTGCCTCGTGTGGGACAATGGGACGAGGGAAAGAGTTGACCAAGGAACAGATCACAGCTATTAGTTCCCTGACCCTTGTGGGAAAAGATAATAAAGAAATCTCCGCCATAACCGGTTTGGCATTGAGAAGTGTCCAGCGCTGGACGAAAAAGTTCAAGGACGCGGGAGAAGCAGATCCGCCACTACAACAGAAGAGGACAGGAAAGGCCCGTTTGACCTCTCAAGAGGACCCTGAAAGTGCTACAGCGCCAAGTGGACCTTGAACCTCGCATCAGTGCAAAGGAACTATGAGAAAAAAATCCGAGGCTCCTTCAGGACGTCTCAGTCCGTACTATTCAACGGCGCCTCCGTGACGACCTCTGCTTCCAGTATCGCGCACCACGAAGAAAGCCCATATTAACGACCTTGAAAAGGAAGAAGAGACTACTATTCTGCAAGCAATACCTAGCTTGGGAACCAGAGAAGTGGAAGAAAGTGTTGTGGTCTGACGAGGCGACCTTCACAGTGACTGGGAACAGGGGAGGGAAGGTGAGGTTACGTGCCGGCTCGTATCCTTACCACCCCAAGTACACTGAGGGGACCGTGAAACACCCGGATAGTGTCATGGTGTGGGGGGCTTTTGGCTACCACGGCACTGGGGAGTTAGTGGTGTTACCAAAGAACTTGACGGTAAACAAAGAATGCTACCTGGAGCTTCTCGCCGACCACCTGGAGGACTGTTTCATAGCCTGCCAGAGTGAGATATTTAAGCAGGACGGTGCGCCAGCTCACACAGCCAAATTGGTCAGTTCTTGGTTTGAGTGGGTGGGTGTGGACTATATCAGGGACTGGCCAGCCAATAGTCCCGATTTAAGCCCCATTGAAAATATATGGGCCTTGATGAAACGCCGCCTACGGGGTCGCGACACCTCCACAGTGCCCAAGCTTGTCGCCCAGCTCCAGGACATCTGGGCAAACCTGGACCCCTCCCTCCTCCAAAACCTGGCCTTATCCATACCCAAACGTTTCCAAAGCTGCAGGAAGAAGAAGGGCTACCCGACCAAGTACTAGAGGTAAGTACCCCATAAATATTTTTTTTTTTTTTTTTTTTTTTGTAGGCGTACGCTGCGTTAAGAGGCAAAAAATTCTCCACGCCAATATCAATGGCGCTGACTGTATACAGAGTACAATAAGTCTAAAACTCCACAATCATTTCAGGAATCAATACTTATAATCTATTTTTCTAAACAAGTAGAAAATTCCATTCTATCTTAAGGTCTCATGTTTAAAATAATGCCTATGTTTACCTGATAATATGGTTAACTAGGATAAAATACAACTGAAATTTAGAAGAAGCGTACTATTCCCTTCTCCTGGCATCAAATATCAGTCAGTAAGCAGCAAGGACTCAGAATTTTTGCCTCGTTAAAAAAAACAGTATAGTTCTTCAAGCAGATGAAATAGTCAAATACACTGGCTTGAATAAAAACTATAGCAACTTGACAGTATATGCAAAGGGTGATTTTACAACAGCCTTCAACAACATGGGTACAATAGGTCTGGTTTGGGGGCATGGGATTATGGGGGATAGGGTCAAGGTGTGGGTGTGGGGGTGGATGGGTACATATATATAAGTGGTAAAGGGAGTGGCTGATAGTGGTGATGGTGGTGGTGGTGGTGCATGAGTGGTGGTGGTGGTGCATGAGTGGTGGTGGTGATGGTGGTGGTGATAGTAGTAGTAGTGGCAGTGGTGGTGGTGGTGGTAGTAGTAGTAGTAGCAGCAGCAGTAAAAAAAAATTATGATAATTACCAGGTATGATTATGAGGGTCAAGAGATTAAATTAGAGAGTTTGGTGGTAACAGTTTGTAGTAGTAGTAGTATAGTAGTAGTAGTAGTAGTAGTAGTAGTAGTAGTATAGTAGTAGTAGTAGTAGTAGTAGTAGTAGTTAGTAGTAGTAGTGTAGTAGTAGTAGAGTAGTAGTAGTAGTAGTAGTAGTAGTAGTAGTAGTAGTAGTAGTAGTAGTAGTAGTAGTAGTTGTAGTAGTAGTAGCGAAGTGGTAACAGAAGTGGTGGTGGAGAGAGTAGGAGCATCAGGGCAAGTATGGTAATGCAAGGCAAGGTAAGTGAGTGAGAGCAAGTGAGTGAGAGCAAGTGCAAGAGACAGTAAGAGAGAGAATTAAGTAAGGGATGTGGGAAGGGAACGTGGTGGTAGAAAAGAAGTGGTGAAGAGGGTAGTAGCATCAGGACATGTGTGGTAATGAAAGGCAAGGTAACTCCCACACCCACGCCCTCACCTTGATCTTGTAGTCGTCACCACCGGACACAAAGAGCGGCTGTTGTTGATGGAAACACACGGCACGCACGGGTCCCTCATGCTCGTCAAACTTGTCTACCAGCGTGCACATGCGGTAGTCCCATAGCTGGATGATGCCGCTGTGCAAACTGTCGAGAAGGGGACATGGTAAGAAAAAATAATCGTAAAATAGTCTACAGGCGCTATAGGCTCCAACGTAAACAAAAAATAATAATAAAATAAAAAGAATGTGATCAGGGTAAGAATATAATACAAGATCTCTGCTACTTAAGAATGTATATACGTATGTACACTCATTCTTTGTTTAATGCAACCTTACGTTATGCAAGAGAAAATTTGTACCATAATATATTAAATGCACGATTAAGTCAGTAATGCACAACGTTGTTCTTAAATTGTATGAAATCTATGGAAAAATAGGATTTGTGTCACGCATTTTTTGCTTAATGCACGATTTTTAAGGAACGTACCTAACTCGGGCATCAAACGAGGAATGGAGTGCATCATTAGTTAAGATTTGTACTTAGCTTGAAATGTATGTAAAATTACTCCTATCAATACTGAATACAGGATACGAGCATTTGTTATATGATAAACTGATGATCCGAGATTCACAAATTTTCACCCTTCTCTGGATTACGAGCAAATTCCATTCAACGATAAAGAGTTTTTAGCATGGCAATACCTCCCTGTTTAGTTTCCATTAATTTTGTGCCTATGTATCCTTTATATCATTTAATAAAGCATCATCTATCTAATGTTATACTGTACATGTTAGAAATGTTAGAAAATCGTGTACGGTACTAGATTAATATGTCAAAAAGGGTCGGCACATGCTGGTCGCGGATAAATACTGTCTACGCATATATTTCAATCTTTATTTCATTTTTTTGTGTTTATATAACTTTTGCATCACAACATACAGCAGTATCTTTCAAATGCGGTTTATATGTACCACTACACCTATCATGTTTTGTCTATTCCTTCTCACTCTTTTTCCATGACTCCATTCGCTAAGGGAGGTTGTCTTGAAGAATTATGAGTACAATATATCTCTCTCTCTCTCTCTCTCTTAGTCTTGAAGAATTATGAGTACAATCTCTCTCTCTCTCTCTCTCTTAGTCTTGAAGAATTATGAGTACAATCTCTCTCTCTCTCTCTCTCTCTTAGTCTTGAAGAATTATGAGTACAATATCTCTCTCTCTCTCTCTCTCTCTCTCTCTCTCTCTCTCTCTCTCTTCTCTTAAGTCTTGAAGAATTATGAGTACACTCTCTCTCTCTCTCTCTCTCTCTCGAAGAAGAAGAAGAAGAAGAATTATGAGTACAATCTCTCTCTCTCTCTCGAAGAAGAAGAAGAAGAAGAATTATGAGTACAATCTCTCTCTCTCTCTCTCTCTCTCTCTCTCTCTCTCTCTCTCTCTCTCTCTCTCTCTCTCTCTCTGATACACCTACTTAAAAATGACCATACACAAGGTCATGAATCAGCTTGTCAGTCAGACAGGTTTGTTTGTAACATTGTAGGCATGAAACTTGAATGTATGTAAGAAGGGGAGTGTCTGTTTGAGATTGAGAAGCAAGGTGAGATAAGTCGATGTCTACCTACCACTTGCAACACCCTGAACATGTAATTATAAAGCCAACATTAAAGTTTGAGGTTAGAACTAAATTGCCTCACCCCCTTTCTTCATTATCTTACTGTCTTCTTTACAGGGACTGGCAACTAAGCAGACTTTTTGTTACCTCTTTCCTTTTTTTTGCCCTTGGCCAGTCCTTTGTGATGTAAAAAAGAAAAATGGATACAAAAAAAAGCAAGAAAAATGGATACAAAAAAAAGCAAGAAAAATTTATACAAAAAAAAGCAAGAAAAATGGATACAAAAAAAAGCAAGAAAAATGGATACAAAAAAAAGCAAGAAAAATGGATACATAAAAAAGCAAGAAAAATGGATACAAAAAAAAGCAAACACAAAAATCGGTGTGCTGAGCAGGTATGAAGGTAGGGACTCAATGGTAAGGTTATGAGGTTAAGGGGAGAGGAGTCAGTGTGTGTGGGGGGAGGGACAGACCAGTGACCACGCCCCTTTACCCCCCCATCACCCCTCTCCCCCACACCCTCACAAAAACTCCATAACCTTGCATCATACTGGAAACCAAACCCTTGAAAAATTGTCACTGTCTGTATCAATTAACCCCTTCACGCCCAGATCTTTCCTTTGCTATAAAAATGTGTCTGTTGTCGAGCTATAAAATTAAGAAAAGTAACTTAATATGCCAAATTAGTTAGCGGACAAGGATACTAAACAGGTCACATCTATAAATGATTGCTTATATTCACTAAAAATAGTCTAATGATACCCATATTACAATGGAAATTACGTTCTGGGTCTCAAGGGATTAAACTTTAAGACAATGAGGTGACAAAAGGCCTAATTAAACCAGCACATTTAGCAAGGCCTATAACCTATCCCTGTCCTCGCTCCCTTGTGTATTTGAGGCAAAACCCAAGGTGTCTGTGTGAGTGTGTGAGTGTCTGTAGTACATGCAACCCACAATGGAACAAAGGCTGGCTGGAAAGTACGTGAGCATTGAAATGGCGAAAGGGGTGAAGGAGGGAGGAGGGAGGGAGGGAGGGAGGGAGGGAGGGAGGGATGGAGAGTCGGTGAGGGAGGGAGGGATGGAGAGTCGGTGAGGGAGGGAGGGATGGAGAGTCGGTGAGGGAGGGAGGGATGGAGAGTCGGCAAAGGTGATGGAAAAAAGTGGATGACATTTATTGAGGATAGGCACTTCAAACTTTTTAATAATCGACGTTTTTATTCTCTCTCTCTCTCTGTACTCTTCTTATTCTGGGTATCTACCTGTGTTGCTCTCTCTCTCTCTCTCTCTCTCTCTCTCTCTCTCTCTCTCTCTCTCTCTCTCTCTCTCTCTCTCTCTCTCTCTCTCTCTCAATCAATTTTGTTCATAATTCGTTCAATCAGTGAGAAATTTCGCAAGAGTAATAATCATTAGGTATAGAAAAGGGCGAGATTCATGGGAACACACACGCACAAACGACGAAAGTCATAATAATGAAGATAATAATAATAATAATAATAACTGACAATAATAATAACAATAACAATGGGTCTTTCTGGTCTGAGTAACTAAGAAAAAGCAATTACATACACCACCACAACTACCAATCATACAACTACGTACAATGGACTGTTACGGGCCATTACAACCACTGCTACTACTTCTACAACAACTGGAACATGACGACGAGGAGGAGGAAGAGGAGGAGGAGGAGGAGGAGGAGGAGGAAGAGGAGGAGGAGGAAGAGGAGGAGGAGGAGGAGGAGGAGGAGGAGGAGGAGGAGGAGGAGGAGGAGGAGGAGGAAGAGGAGGAGGAGGAAGAGGAGGAGGAGGAAGAGGTGAAGAGGAGGAGGAGAGGAGGAGGAGGAGAAGAGGAAAGCACCTACACAACCACTACCAAAAAAAACATTACCTACCATAGCATAAATAATAAAATATAGACATGAAAATAAATAAAGGTTAGGCTGGGACTAATAAACCGTTTTTAGGTATATTATTTTATTTTAGGTTATTTTAGGTTCATTTTTTTGGTTATTTTCGGTTATTTGAGGCTTATTTTGGGTTATTATAGGTTTATTTTGGGGGGTTTTCGGTTATTTGAGGCTTATTTTGGGTTATTTTAGGTTTATTTTGGGTTTTTCGGTTATTTGAGGCTTATTTTGGTTTATTTTCGGTTATTTGAGGCATATTTTGGGTTATTATAGGTTTATTTTAAGTTATTTCAGATTTATTTCAGGTATATTTTAGGTTATTTAGGTTATTTTAGGTTTATTTTTGGTTATTTCAGCTTTTTGGGGTTATTTTAAGTCTAAAACATGAGCATACAAATAAATACAAACGAATAATACTACAGAGATGGGAGTATGTCAAGAGGTTGGTTGTGAGAGAGCTGATGTGGTTCCCAAGGTCAACCACCACCACCACCACTCTTGCTGTCTCCAATCCCCTCCAGTCGTAAGCCCACACAAAAAAAAAAAAAAAAAAAAAAAGACGACGACTTTTTCTTTACTATTCCTTCCCACTCTTTTTCCATTACTCATTCGCTAAGGGAGGTTGTCTTGAAGAATTATGAATAAAATATATCATTTGCACTCTCTCTCTCGAGTAAAATATATCATCATTTGCACACACAATCTCTCTCTCTCTCTCTCTCTCTCTCTCTTCATGAGTAAAATATATCATCATTTGCACACACACAATCTCTCTCTCTCTCGTGAGTAAAATATATCATAATTTGCACACACAATCTCTCTCTCTCTCTCTCTCTCTCCCGTCTCGCTCGCCACGGATATCAAGTTATACAGGTTATTCATAGTGAAAAATTAAGGGATATGACATAACTAGCCTTCCATATCCTAAGAGACTGACTGATTACCAAAGAAAACTGCTACAAACTGGCTGACTGGCTGACTGGATAAGGTGAAGAAGAGGAGGAGGAGGAGGAGGAGGAGGAGGAGGAGGAGGAGGAGGAGGAGGAGGAGGAGGAGGAGGAGGAGGAGGAGGAAATTACCCCAGAAATAAAGTACAAGGCCAAGACAACACAAAAGGAAATACTGGAGGAAGGAAAATATCCAGACTAAGAAACTCAAATACTAATACTAATATGCGGGAACAAAGCAGGTTTAACAGAACAAGGAATATGAATAGGTGGAAGGAAAGGAGGAAAGCATGACAGGTAAGATGAGTGGGAGGAGATCAAAGCACAGAGGTATGGATCAAGGAATATAGAAGAGCTTATCCTTCTTTGTCTTTTGGGGATGAAAGGTGGATGTTTAGGGGATGCAAGGTGGATGTTTAGGGGATGAAGGGAGTTTAGGGGATGCAAGGTGATGTTTAGGGGATCAAGGTGGATGTTTAGGGATGAAAGATGGATGTTTAGGGGATGCAAGGTGGATGTTTAGGGGATGAAAGGTGGATGTTTAGGGGATGCAAGGTGGATGTTTAGGGGATGAAAGGTGGATGTTTAGGGGATGCAAGGTGGATGTTTAGGGGATGAAAGGTGGATGTTTAGGGGATGAAAGGTGGATGTTTAGGGGATGCAAGGTGGATGTTTAGGGGATGAAAGGTGGATGTTTAGGGGATGCAAGGTGGATGTTTAGGGGATGAAAGGTGGATGTTTAGGGGATGAAAGGTGGATGTTTAGGGGATGAAAGGTGGATGTTTAGGGGATGCAAGGTGGATGTTTAGGGGATGCAAGGTGGATGTTTAGGGGATGCAAGGTGGATGTTTAGGGGATGAAAGGTGGATGTTTAGGGGATGCAAGGTGGATGTTTAGGGGATGCAAGGTGGATGTTTAGGGATGAAAGGTGGATGTTTAGGGGATGAAAGGTGGATGTTTAGGGGATGCAAGGTGGATGTTTAGGGGATGAAAGGTGGATGTTTAGGGGATGCAAGGTGGATGTTTAGGGGATGAAAGGTAGATGTTTAGGGGATGCAAGGTGGATGTTTAGGGATGCAGGTGGATGTTTAGGGGATGCAAGGTGGATGTTTAGGGGATGAAAGGTGGATGTTTAGGGGATGAAAGGTGGATGTTTAGGGGATGAAAGGTGGATGTTTAGGGGATGAAAGGTGGATGTTTAGGGGATGCAAGGTGGATGTTTAGGGGATGAAAGGTAGATGTTTAGGGGATGAAAGGTGGATGTTTAGGGGATGAAAGGTGGGTGTTTAGGGGATGAAAGGTGGAGGTTTAGGGGATGAAAGGTGGATGTTTAGGGGATAAAAGGTGGATGTTTAGGGGATGAAAGGTGGATGTATTGGGGATGAAAGGTGGATGTATTGGGGATGAAAGGTGGATGTTTAGGGGATGAAAGGTGGTTGTTTTGGAGATGCAAGGTGGATGTTTAGGGGATGAAAGGTGGATGTTTAGGGGCTGAAAGGTGGATGTTTAGGGGATGCAAGGTGGATGTTTAGAGGATGAAAGGTGGATGTTTAGGGGATGAAAGGTGGATGTTTAGGGGATGAAAGGTGGATGTATTGGGGATGAAAGGTGGATGTTTAGGGGGTGAAAGGTGGATGTTTAGGGGATGAAAGGTGGATGTTTAGGGGATGAAAGGTGGATGTTTAGGGGATGAAAGGTGGATGTTTAGGGGATGCAAGGTGGATGTTTAGAGAATGAAAGGTGGATGTTTAGGGGATGAAAGGTGGATGTTTTGGGGATGAAAGGTGGATGTTTAGGGGATGAAAGGTGGATGTTTTGGGGATGAAAGGTGGATGTAGGTAGTGTTAAGTAACAGGAACTACTACGTGTAGGTGTCGCGGCCTCTTGTAGCTTCCTTATTTTCTTATGTCTATCTTCTCTCTATCTTTCTTGGTATGTATCACGTCTATACCACCGAGCAAGGATAGTAGGCCTATTATAGACTTTACTTTCATACTTCACTTTACTTACTTTATTTTAGATACTTTATATATTCTCCTAGCCACAAAGATAACAAACGGAAGAGTCTAAACTGATGCAAAACAATCCGTCACTAACGCGGAAGGCCACGACACAGATTGTATTAATGAGAGAATCAAGTCTGAGCTGAGTCACCACGGCTACAAGAGGAGGAGGGGGGGGGGAAGAAAGGAGGAGGACACCAAGAGGACATCAGGGAAGGGGGGGGGGGGGGGAGGCATTTAAAGGTCTCTAGTGTGCTGCAAGATCTGACAAAGACTAGCACAAGTGGGAGACATGAAAGGTCTCCTACTTCTCTTCCTCCTTCTCCTTCCTTCCTCTTCCTCCTTCTCTTCAATATCTCCTCTTCCTCCTTCTCTTCTTAATTCTCCTTCTTTCCTCTTCCTCCTCTCCTTTGGTGGTGGTGGGAGCGAATACTCACAACATAAATTTTACCACCAATGCGAATCCTAGCACACATGGCATCTTTAACACCTTCCACATCTCCTGGCACATATTAACACGATATAGCTATACCCAAAATCTTGTCAAACCTCATAAAAAAGTAGCTAATTATGAGGCATGTCTAACTGAACACATAACTTATACTATTTTAACTTTAATGTAACGTAACACTGATTAGGGACACCACATAACACCATCTACTTCCTTGCCATTCCTCCACAAAGTCCTCTTCTTAGTTAATTAACACAGCACTAAGGCGAAGAAGGCAGCAACAAGCGTTTGAACTTATATAATTATACGAAAAAACTAGCTTAGCATGGCAAGAAACAGGGCACAGCTGCGAAAAAGTTTCATAACTCCGTTGCTAGAATAAGGGAAGAGGAGGAGGAGGAGGGAGGAGGAGGAGGGAAGATAGAGGGATGGAGAGGAGGAAGATAGAGGAGGAGGAGGAGGGGAAACCGGTAACCTGAAGTGGGAGGGAGGGAGGGAGTGAAGGATGAACAGGAGTGAGGGAGGGATAGGAGAAGGATAGAGAGGGAATTAATTTTGGAGGCATCTTAGCGGTTGCAGTGTCTCTGTTGCTAGAGGGAGAGAGAGAGAGGGAGGAGGAGGAGGGATATGAGAGAGAGAGAGAGAGAGAGAGAGAGAGAGAGAGAGAGAGAGAGAGAGGAGAGAGAGAGAGAGAGAGGAGAGAGAGAGAGAGAGAGAGAAGAGAGAGAGAGAGAGAGAGAGGGAGAGAGAGAGAGAGAGAGAGAGAGAGAGAGAGAGAGAGAGAGAGAGAGAGAGAGGAGAGAGAGAGAGAGAGAGAGAGAGAGAGAGAGAGAGAGGAGAGAGAGAGAGAGAGAGAGAGAGAGAGAGAGAGAGAGAGAGAGAGGAGAGAGAGAGAGAGAGAGAGAGAGAGAGAGAGAGAGAGAGAGAGAGAGAGAGAGAGAGAGGAGAGAGAGAGAGAGAGAGAGGGGGTAAGTTAAGCCAAGGTAAACCAGAGGAGGCAATGAGCTTGATATTTCACCTCCAAGCACTCCCACACACACACACACACAGTTCTCCCTCCTCCAGTCTTTCTTCTCTCCTTCCACCATTACTCTCTCCCTGTCATTGAAATCCCACCTCCCCCACGCATGATGAGAAAAAACAACTATAATAGAAAGAGGGGAATAGAATACAAGATAACAAATGCAAGGAAATTGTGAGAAACTGTAAGGCAAAATAAACCTTGAGGAAAGGGAGGCGGGTGGAAGAGAGAGAGAGAGAGTAAAAAAAGTTGGGGCTCTAGCGAGAGATAAGGGAAAGTTAGGAAAAGGAACGAGTAGCAATTGATATGAAGGTGGATTATTAGGAGGTGGGGGATGAAAGGAAGGAAGGAAGGACGAGGTGGCTAGACTGAGGGAGTGAAAGTGGTGAGTCCTGCAACCACCACTAGGCGACGCTCTTGCTTCACCCCCCACCCCTCCTCTTCCTTTTTTTCTCTTCTCAGTTCTCTCCCACACTAATCTTGCCTCCTCCTGCTCATTATTTCAATTATTTCCCCTCGAATACTACTTAATCAGTACTTAATGGCTTCTCCTGGACAGAGAGAGAGAGAGAGAGAGAGAGAGAGAGAGAGAGAAAGAGAGAGAGTATTCGGGAGGGAGGGAGGGAAGGAGGAAGGGAGTAAAACAGTATTCTAACGGGACTGAAGGAAACGTATCACGCGTGACGCGGCGCACTTTACAATGCATGTGTTCCCGCCCTCGCCTCGCGCTCTTCGTGACTGGTCTCGAGGTGCAAGGTCGAATCTTGAAGGGACCCTGTCGAGGTGGCATATTCCCGTTTTCTGGAGGAGTATGTGGCGTTTACTCTTGAACACGTCGGGTTAGGTTACGGATAGGGTAGGTAAGGTTTTCATGAAGAACTACAGTTACTTTGAGTGGGAATCACAATGAGGGTATTTTCGAGAATTTCCTATGGTTTGTTTCGGAGCTACAGCCAAGCGTCTTCACTCGGAAACCACATACTCCCATAGAGAACGGGAATATGCGTCCGGGCGTCACATATGGCTAATCGGTTAAAGCCGTACACTACACGTCGGCGTTCCCGTCGATCGAGTGTTCTCACTCAAACGTGGCAGGTGGCAGGATGCCGACGAGCCAAAAAGGGGCAAGTGTGCAAGCACCGACGGTGGGGAGTGGTAGTGTGTAGTGTGTACGGGGCTTTACATGGCCCTTGTGTACACTATAAATACGCCATGCCAAGGTCCGCCGATTGCATAAATGGGTGAAAAAGACAGAATTGATAAGAAGAATGTAGGGGAGAGCGGGGCAGGTTGCATAGAGGGTAGGTTGCATCATTGCCTCTAACTCGCATGTTATCACACGGTACATCGTCTTACTACTACTACTACTACTACTACTATAAACTACTACTACTACTACTACAACAACAATAATAATAATAAAAAAAGTTAATGCAAGTTAGAGGCAATGATGCAACGTACCCTCGATGCAACCTGCCCCGCTCTCCCCTATGCAAGACGATTTGCACCAAAATTTCCTATAACGCGAAAAAATGGCTAAAAAGATAACGTTTTGTATTTGTTGAGATTTAAATGGATGTGTGCATGGATGCGGATAGATATGTTACGGCACTCTGATGGCATGAGGACGGAGATGACAGTGGCAGAGAGAACAGTGCAGAGTGTGTGATTCAGGCAGACCTGAGAGTGTGGGAGGCCAAGCAAAACAAGAGTGAAAGCAACATGTACGCAGGCGTGTGTCAGCAACAGACCCTTCAGGGAACACCGCCGAAGGAGTCACGTGCAGGGCGGGGTAGGCGACTGGCACGTGGCGGTGACCGCTAGTGACCTGCGACGGGTTGAAGCAGGTCAAGGCTCCTTAGAAATACTCCTAGTAGCTACAACCACAGAGCCACGGCCGCTGTTTCTCCTGTTGGCTTTGTACAATCACCTGCTATAATTCGGCCGAGGGAGGGAGGGAAAATAGGAGAAGCAAGAAAGGGAAGGAAAAAGATAAGGTGTGACATACAGAGAGCAGTCTACGGTAGTATAGGGAGTTAGGGGAGTGTGTTAGGCTGTGAGGAGTGGCCTGGAGTAGTGTGTTAGGCAGTGAGGAGAGGAGTGGAGTAGTGTGTTAGGCAGTGAGGAGTGGCCTGGAGTAGTGTTAGGCAGTGAGGAGTGGAGTAGTGTGTTAGGCAGTGAGGAGTGGACTGGAGTAGTGTGTAGCAGTGAGGAGTGGAGTAGTGTTAGCAGTGAGAGTAGTTGTTAGGCAGTGAGGAGTGGCTGGAGTAGTGTTAGGCAGTGAGGAGTGGAAGGGTGGGAAGTAGTGTGTTAGGCAGTGAGGAGTGGATGAGTAGTGTGTTAGGCAGTGAGGAGTGGACTGGATAGTGTGTTAGGCAGTGAGGAGTGGAGTAGTGTTAGGCAGTGAGGAGTGGATGAGTAGTGTGTTAGGCAGTGAGGAGTGGCTGAGTATGTGTAGGCAGTGAGGAGTAGTGGAGTAGTGTGTTAGGCAGTGAGGAGTGGAGGAGTATGTGTTAGGCAGTGAGGAGTGCTGGAGTAGTGTTAGGCAGTGAGGAGTGACAGAGTAGTGTTTAGGCAGTGAGGAGTGGAGGAGTAGTGTGTTAGGCAGTGAGGAGTGGACTGGAGTAGTGTTAGGCAGTGAGGAGTGGAGTGGAGTAGGTGTAGGCGGAGTGAGGAGTGAGAGAGTAGTGTGTTAGGCAGTGAGGAGTGGCCTGGAGTAGTGTGTTAGGCAGTGAGGAGTGGACTGGAGTAGTGTGTTAGGCAGTGAGGAGTGGAGGTAGTGTGTTAGGCAGTGAGGAGTGGACGGATGTGTGTTAGGCAGTGGGAGTGGAGGTGAGTAGTGTGTTAGGCAGTGAGGAGTGGACTTGGGGAGTGTGTTAGAGCAGTGAGGAGTGGAGTGGAGTAGTGTGTTAGGCAGTGAGGAGTGGATGGAGTAGTGTGTTAGGCAGGAGGAGGTGGAGTAGTGTGTTAGGCAGTGAGGAGTGGAGTGGAGTAGTGTGTTAGGCAGTGAGGAGTGGACTGGAGTAGTGTGTTAGGCAGTGAGGAGTGGAGTGGAGTAGTGTGTTAGGCAGTGAGGAGTGACGAGTAGTGTGTTAGGCAGTGAGGAGTGGCTGGAGTATGTTAGTGAGATGGTAGTAGTGTGTTAGGCAGTGAGGAGTGGACTGGAGTAGTGTGTTAGGCAGTGAGGAGTGGACTGGAGTAGTGTGTTAGGCAGTGAGAGTGGAGTGGAGTGTGTTAGGTGGACGGTGGTTAGGCAGTGAGGAGTGGACTGGAGTAGTGTGTTAGGCAGTGAGGAGTGGATGGAGTAGTGTGTTAGGCAGTGAGGAGTGGAGTGGAGTAGTGTGTTAGGCAGTGAGGAGTGGAGTGAGTAGTGTGTTAGGCAGTGAGGAGTGGACTGGAGTAGTGTGTTAGGCAGTGAGGAGTGGATGGAGTAGTGTTTAGGCAGTGAGGAGTGGATGGAGTAGTGTGTTAGGCAGTGAGGAGTGGCTGGAGTAGTGTTAGGCAGTGAGGAGTGGAGTGGAGTAGTGTGTTAGGCAGTGAGGAGTGGCCTGGAGTAGTGTTAGGCAGTGAGAGTGGAGTGGAGTAGTGTGTTAGGCAGTGAGGAGTGGATGATAGTGTGTTAGGCAGTGAGGAGTGATGAGTAGTGGATTAGGTAGGAGTGGAGTGGAGTAGTGTGTTAGGCAGTGAGGAGTGGAGTGGAGTAGTGTGTTAGGCAGTGAGGAGTGGACTGGAGTAGTGTGTTAGGCAGTGAGGAGTGGCCTGGAGTAGGGGTTAGGCAGTGAGGAGTGGATGGAGTAGTGTGTTAGGCAGTGAGGAGTGGCATGGAGTAGTGTGTAGGCAGTGAGGAGTGGAGTGGAGTAGTGTGTTAGGCAGTGAGGAGTGGACTAGGGGAGTAGTTTAGGCAGTGAGGAGTGGAGTGGAGTAGTGGTTAGGCAGTGAGGAGTGGAGTAGGTGTAGGGATGGAGGAGTGAGTGATTAGTTGGGCAGTGAGGAGTGGAGTAGTGTGTTAGGCAGTGAGGAGTGGAGTGGAGTAGTGTGTTAGGCAGTGGGAGTGGAGAGTGTTGGAGTGGGAGTGGCTGGAGTAGTGTGTTAGGCAGTGAGGAGTGGAGTGGAGTAGTGTGTTAGGCAGTGAGGAGTGGACTGGAGTAGTGTGTTAGGCAGTGAGGAGTGGAGTGGAGTAGTGTGTTAGGCAGTGAGGAGTGGACGTGGAGTAGTGTGTTAGGCAGTGAGGAGTGGACTGGAGTAGTGTGTTAGGCAGTGAGGAGTGGAGTGGAGTAGTGTGTTAGGCAGTGAGGAGTGGACTGGAGGTAGTGTGTTAGGCAGTGAGGAGTGGAGTGGAGTAGTGTGTTAGGCAGTGAGGAGTGGATGGAGTAGTGTGTTAGGCAGTGAGGAGTGGAGTAGTGTGTTAGGCAGTGAGGATGACTGGATGTGTTAGGCAGTGAGGAGTGGATGGAGTAGTGTGTTAGGCAGTAGAGGAGTGGAGTGGAGTAGTGTGTTAGGCAGTGAGGAGTGGCCTGGAGTAGTGTGTTAGGCAGTGAGGAGTGGACTGGAGTAGTGTGTTAGGCAGTGAGGAGTGGCTGGAGTAGTGTGTTAGGCAGTGAGGAGTGGCTGGAGTAGTGTGTTAGGCAGTGAGGAGTGGCCTGGAGTAGTGTGTTAGGCAGTGAGGAGTGCCTGGAGTAGTGTGTTAGGCAGTGAGGAGTGGACCTGGAGTAGTGTGTTAGGCAGTGAGGAGTGGACTGGAGTAGTGTGTTAGGCAGTGAGGAGTGGACCTGGAGTAGTGTGTTAGGCAGTGAGGAGTGGACTGGAGTAGTGTGTTAGGCAGTGAGGAGTGGACTGGAGTAGTGTGTTAGGCAGTGAGGAGTGGCCTGGAGTAGTGTGTTAGGCAGTGAGGAGTGGACTGGAGTAGTGTGTTAGGCAGTGAGGAGTGGACTGGAGTAGTGTGTTAGGCAGTGAGGAGTGGACTGGATTAGTGTGTTAGGCAGTGAGGAGTGGCCTGGAGTAGTGTTTAGGCAGTGAGGAGTGGACTGGAGTAGTGTGTTAGGCAGTGAGGAGTGGCTGGAGTAGTGTTTAGGCAGTGAGGAGTGGCCTGGAGTAGTGTGTTAGGCAGTGAGGAGTGGCCTGGAGTAGTGTGTTAGGCAGTGAGGAGTGGACTGGAGTAGTGTGTTAGGCAGTGAGGAGTGGACTGGAGTAGTGTGTTAGGCAGTGAGGAGTGGAGTGGAGTAGTGTGTTAGGCAGTGAGGAGTGGACTGGAGTAGTGTGTTAGGCAGTGAGGAGTGGACTGGAGTAGTGTGTTAGGCAGTGAGGAGGTGGAGTAGTTAGGAGTAGTGATGTGTAGTAGTTAGCAGTGAGGAGTGGCTGGGTAGTGTTAGGCATGGAGTGGAGTGTGGTTAGGCAGGGATGGTGAGTAGGTGTTAGGCAGTGAGGAGTGGAGTGTGTTAGGCAGTGAGGAGTGGACTGGAGTAGTGTGTTAGGCAGTGAGGAGTGGACTGGAGTAGTGTGTTAGGCAGTGAGGAGTGGATGGAGTAGTGTGTTAGGCAGTGAGGAGTGGACTGGAGTATGTAGAGATGAGTGTGTTAGGCAGTGAGGAGTGGACTGGAGTAGTGTGTTAGGCAGTGAGGA
>JACEEZ010019254.1:0-127500 GCA_016584305.1 Chionoecetes opilio | reverse complement strand
GTAATTACAGTCCACATTTACACACTTCTGAACACTTTGAGGCAATTGGAAAGGCTATAAAACCAACCACAATGATCTTTTCACTTCCAGAAGACAGTATAAATCTCAGCAATTTCTATTTTTTTCCTAAACAGTAAACACTCACGCACTTATGACTCACTGTTTGCACTTTCTATAAACAGTAATGATTGAGAGAGAGAGAGAGAGAGAGAGAGAGAGAGAGAGAGAGAGAGAGAGAGAGAGAGAGAGAGAGAGAGAGAGAGAGAGAGAGAGAGAGAGAGAGAGAGAGAGAGAGAGAGAGAGAGAGAGAGAGAGAGAGAGAGAGAGAGAGAGAGAGAGAGAGAGAGAGAGAGAGAGAGAGAGAGAGAGAGAGCAAAGTAAATCTAACAAAACGGTACTGAGAAACTCGACAACTGAAAGCTACTGACACTTGAGAACTTCTGAAACTGGACAAAAATGAAAAATTAAACTAGAGCCTTTGCAGTCATGGTACTATAAGAGGTTGAAGAGGTTGAGGAGGAGAGCTGAGGTTGGAAAGCTGGAGCCTAACTGTGTCAAATAAAAGGTTTTGCTGTGATGACATAACACGGACTGGCCTTCTTCCCTCCCTCCCTCCCCCCTAACAATTGAGAGAGGGAAAGAGGGAGATGGAGGGGAGGGAGAGGGGGGGTGAGCACGAACGCAAGAGGGAGAGGGAGGAGGAGGGGGAAGGGGTTAGGTGGGGAGGAGGAGGAGGAGGGGGGGAGCTGAACACGACTGCACGAGTGAAAGTGAATAAGTGACCTCACCTGTTTCTCCACCACCACCACCATCACACCAACAACCACCACCACCACCACCACCACCACCATCCACCAACACACCACACCACCACCATCACACCAACAACCACCACAACACCAACCACCACCACCACCACACCAACAACCACCACCACCACAACACCAACCACCACCACCACCACCATCACACCAAAAACCCCACCCCCAAACCCTACACCAACCACCACACCACCACCAACACAACCAAGACTACTCAACCTCCATAACCCAAACAAGACCATCAAAACATAAGCGCCATCAATAAAAAAAACTAGAAAACTCAAAAGCAATTCAAAAAATGACCATTTTAAATGAAACAAAGGATTATAAGTGCGCTTATCACTTTCTAAATAAGGCCTTATTCATATCAATAACCCTCTACATCTTCATACTCGCTCATTTCACTTTCCCCAAACTATCTACTTAACATTAACATTTTATTTTTTTTTATTCATCTCCCTTTAATCATTTTACATAGCATCCTCATATCCTCTCCTTATCAATATTTCTTAACTTTATATCTTACGAGTCTTTGCCAAACCCACCTTCCAGTCACCATCACACTCATCACACATCAAACGTTTATACTTTAAGCTTTAATTGACCTTTTTAAGTTATACACATCCTATTGCAGAATGAGTGGTGTGGTTGGTTGTTAGTCAAGGGTCAAGTTAAGACCTTTTGGCCTCTTAAGAACTGGCCTCACCACATCACAGTTGGCAACACCATTCAACTCACTAAGACAGAAGGATTGGCCAGTGCTTAACCAGGCACTAAGATGAAGAGAAAGAGAGGGAGCGAGATGCGAGGTGGAGTGAAGAGGAGAAGAGAGGAGAGAACGGAGATAAGGAAAATTCAAGAGAGAGAGAGAGCTAACAGACGAGAGAGAGAGAGAGAGAAATCAAGTGCTGGATAGAAGGCCATAATGAATAAGAACAGAGAGTACGAGAGGAGGAAGAGACGAGAGGAGAGAGAGAGCGAGAGGACGAGAGAGAGAGAGAAATCAACCGAAGAAGCCACCAGACAAACAAGACCACAGAGACGAGAGCAGAGAGAGCACAGAGAACACGACGAGCAGAACGAAGACGAGACGAGAAGACGAGACGAGAGAGAGAGAACGAGAGAAAGACGAGACGAAGACACGAGAGACGACACAGAGATGAGAACAGAGAGAGAGAGAGAGAGACAGAAAGGAGAGAGAGAGTAGAAGAGACGAGAGAGCGAGAGATGAAGAAACAAGAGAAGGTAGAGAAGACGAGAGTCAGAGAAGAGAAGAGATGAAATGAAAGAATTGAGAGAGCATTAAGTTTGATGAGGAGCTAGACTTGAAATGAAGAGATGACCGAGAGATGAGAAATCCCTCAACAAAAAAAAAAAAACGTTGCTGAAAGACAGATTTTCTCCCATTCAATGATTTTAATTACCCAAAGTTACCCCCATTATGACATCCGTCCACTACCTACAACGTTGCCCATGCCCTAATACCTTGGTTCCCTCCCCAGGCAGCGTTGGTGGTGCTGGCAGTGGTGGGTGCAGTGGTGGTGTCTGGCACAAAGCCCAGCATCCGAACCATCACCATTGAGGAGCTGTTAAGCCAGCACCCAGACCTCAAGGCGTCACTCGCGGCCAAGGTACCCGCCGTTAAAGCCCAAGCCCCTGCGGCCACCCCAAGTCCCTCCACTAATTTCCAGGCCTCCCCCATTACAACTACAACTACCACGACTCCCGCACCACAGGCAGACTCCCCGACGACTCCCGCAACGGCCACCACCCCTATAGGAACAAGGCCGAGGGGAAGGGGGAGGGGAAGGGGGAGGCAGCCTGGTGCTCGACGACGCAGGCCACAAGGACAGAAGCTGGCAGGACAGAGGGCGGCAGGACAGAGGGCGACACCACTAAAAGAGGAGGGAGCCCACCGGCTGCATGTGGTGCCCAAAGAACCCGTGCAGAGGAATGCACGCGTATTCCCCGGCAGACTGCAGTGAGGCGGTCCTGGCCCCCACGCCACCACCACCACACCAGCCACAGATGAAGATCAAAGATATAGCTATTTCTATGATCATTCTTGCTAGTTACTTGTCATCCTTGGCAATTTTTTTTAACCCAAACCTTACATTTGCTATGTTAACGCTCAGATAAGACAATTGAGTGGACAATGGTGGTGAAAAGAAACACGGGATGAGGCAGAAGTACTTTATTTCTCTCTTTTTTTCAACGTCACTGTCTTCCTCAAGAGAGGAATTTCTCTCATGAGTGAGTCATTCCCTCTGAGAAAATCAGTGAAGACAAAACGTCAGAGAAATAAAGTACTGCTTCGTTCTGTGCTTCTTCTCACCACCATTCTCCACTTTCATAAACGTGTTTGAATATGTAATTATGAGTACTATCTAAGAATGTTGATCAACACTATGCAGTAGTGGTGAGGAGGGTGCAGTGCCCTGCCCTCCTGTACCTCAAGCTAGGGTCCAGCAAGCCTCCTGGCTGACAACATGTACACTTTGGGTGCCAACTCTAAATGACCTGAGCCTTCCTTGCACCAGCGCGGCCACACCCTGTGGCTCCCTGCCTTCTGTCATCCATTAAGAGGTGCACCACCTAAAACTGAGCATTTGGAATTTGTCATGTATGTACAAACATCAGCCAGACACCTGGCTTTGATTGCCTTCAATGAACATGTAAATATTAACATATCAAAAATGAAAGAGCTATCTTTAACTATACCTTAAACTTTCATGACCCTATCCTTGTTACACTTTACCTTTTCTTTTCTCCTTGTTATTACAAAACATTGGTTAGAAGCTAAAGAGTAAAACCACCTCACATAAGGCCACAGGATAAGTGAATATCAATACTGCGCTGGAGTTCCCAGCTGTCCTGTCCCAAACGGTCAACAAAGAGTACCAAATCATTTTCCCACATTAAAACTGGACGATGTTTACAGTAACAGCATCTACATAAATACTTATTGTGAACTCCAGCTATCTCCCACCATGAGCAAAATGCAAGCACACACTCTTGAGATACATAGTACTGAGTCACTGAAAAAGGTATATGTGTAGGAGAGAGAGAAATAGTGTGTGTGTACAATGATGGACATGCAGCCTGGTTATGCTGTAATCCATTCACCGAAACCCACCCTTCAATTTCCCATGTATTTCATTTTTTTACTTTTCTGATTACTATAAGCATGAGGCCTTTTATGATGGAATTTCTTTCATTCCATAACATAATCAAACGTGAGCTTACTGAACCTTATCTTTTACAACTTATAAACATGGAAGTATTATTTCTTCTAAATAATGAAATTAAATATCAGTCCGAAGATTAGTTTCTATATAAGCATAAGAGGATGGTTACCTGAGCCTCTCTTACTCCTCAACCACCCAAGTACTGAATGAATGAGTCAACAGGTGAAATGCTAACTTACTTAACAAACTAACACCTTAAACTAACTTAACTAACAAACTAACTAACTCCCGAACTAAATTGGCCCACCCCCCTTTTAATATTCTCTTACTGCCTTCTTTATAGGGACTGGGAATTAGGTGGGCTTTTTGTTACTATTGTTTTTTGCCCTTGGCCAGTCCTTTGTGATGTAAAAAATAAATGCACATTGACAGAGGGTACAGTGTTAGATCCAACAAGACCTCCACCCGCTCAGAACCAAGGAAGATACTCCTGCTTGCCTTGCCTTACACACACATACCCAGGAATGAGCAAGCAACAAGTCCCACATGAATATCTAACACCTTACAAGGTAATATTTGCTTTCACTATGCTTTGAGCTGGGGTGAGGCAGGGATCAAGGCTGTAGGTAAGTCTCTTCTCAGCCACTTGACCTCTTAACCCCTTGAGGCCCAGAACGTAATTTCCTTTGTAATTTGGCTACCATTAGACGAGTTTTAGTATATATAAGCAATATTTTATAGATATGACCTGTTTAGTATCCTTGTCCACTAACTAATTTGCAGTGGTGGGCGCGGTACTGCGGTACTTTTTCAGGGGCCCCTGGTGCATTCTGCAGTACTGCGGTACCGTTGCCTGGTTTCTAAACGGGTACTGCGATACCAGAAAAAAATAGCTGTGCGATACCACTGGCTAAACTTGTTGAGATAGTGATCCATGTCCATTTTTATTTGCGATTCACTAGGAAAATTCACTTGCAATTGAAACTGTGCTTGTCTGTAGCTAGAGAGAACATTCAGAACAACGCATGAACACAAGTAATAGCACAAATTTTAAAAAATTGCATATCTCACCTGAACTTTCTGCCATAATGGCTAAAAATCTACCTTCGTCACAGAAATGCAACATACGTGCAACCGGCTCAAAAGCAAGCACTGCACTAAGGCGTAGTGGTAGGATGGCAGCTGCAACAGGCCTTCCACGTACGTAACATGCTCTGAACATAACATGTTCTGAAAGAAAACTTCACGTGTCTAGAGTTAGGCTGATGCAACACACGCAGCATTAAGCTGGTGCAGCACCCTACCCGTATCCCTGACCGCCTTGGAGACACGCCCAACATTCTTGATCTTTTCCTAACTACTAACCCTTCTGCTTACTCTGTGAAACTATTCTCTCCGTTGGGTTCCTCCGATCACAATCTTATTTCTGTAACCTGTCCTATCGCTCTGGTACCGTCTCGGGACCCACCTAAGCGGAGGTGCTTCTGGCACTTCAACTCAGCTAAGTGGGAAGACCTAAGGCAGTACTACTCTGATTTTCCATGGAATGATTACCGCTTCCATGTCAAAGACCCATCTCTTTGTGCAGAGCGCATAACTGAGGTCATAGTCTCTGGCATGGAGGCGTACATTCCACACACTTTCTCTAATCCTAAAGCCCATCAACCTTGGTTTAACTCTGCTTGTTCTCATGCTGTCCGAGATAGAGAGGTGGCTCACAAACGGTACCGTAAGCATCCATCTCCTGATACACATGCCCTTTATATTTCTGCCCGTAATCATGCCAAATCTTTACTTCAACTTACCAAAAACTCTTTCATTCATAGAAAATGTCAAAATCTTTCTGAATCAAATTCCTCTCGTGACTTCTGGCATCTAGCTAATAACATCTCTAACAATTTTTCTTCTTCATCTTTCCCTCCTATGCTTCACCCAGATGGCTCCACAGCTGTCTCATCTACTTCTAAAGCTGAACTCTTCACTCAAACCTTTGCTAAAAATTCCACTCTGGTTGATGAAGGGCTTGTTCCTCCTTCTCCTCCACCCTCTGACTATATTATGCCTGTCATTAAGATCCTTCGGAATGTTTTCTTTGCCCCTTCTGGCCTAGATCCTTGGAAGGCTTACGGTCCTGATGGAGTCCCTCCTATTGTTCTCAAAAACTGTGCTTCTGTGCTTGCACCTTGCCTGGTCAAACTTTTCCGTCTTTGTCTATCTACTTCCACCTTTCCTTCTTGCTGGAAGTTTGCTCACATCCAACCTGTTCCTAAGAAGGGTGCCCATTCTAATCCTTCAAAACTACCGTTCTATAGTTTGGGACTTCCTGCCTTTCTAAAGTTTTTGAATCTATACTTAATAAGAAGATTCTTAAGCATCTATCTGCTCACAATTCTTATCTGATCGTCAGTAGGGTTTTCCTTTAAAGGGCGATCTACTGGCGATTTTCTAGTTTTTCCCTAACTGAATCTTGGTCATCCTCCTTTGGGGGTTTCGGTGAACTTTTGTGTTGCCCTTGACATATCAAAAGCTTTTGATAGTCTGGCAAAAATTTTTAATTTCCAAACTCCCCTCATTCGGTTTCTATCATTCTCTCTGTACCTTCATCTTAAGTTTCCTTTCAAACCGTTCTATTGCAGCTACTGTAGACGGACTTTGTTTTTCTCCTAAATCTATCAATAGTGGTGTTCCCAGGGTTCTGTCCTATCACCCACTCTCTTTCTATATTCATTAATGATCTTCTAAGTCTAACTCAAAGCCCCATCCACTCCTCGCTGATGATTCTACCCTGCATTTTTTCAACGTCGTTTATTAGACGTCCAACTCAACAGGAACTAAGTGATTCAGGAGAGATGCCACCGAGCGCCTAACTTCTGATCTTTCTATAATTTTTGATTGGGGCACAGCAAACCTTGTTTTTTTCAATGCCTCAAAAACCCAATTTCTTCACCTATCTACTCGACAAAACCTTCCAGATAACATCCCCTCTCTTCAATGACACTCAACTGTCTCCTTCTTCTACAATGAACATTCTAGGACTATCCTTTACTAAAAATCTGAATTGGAAATCTCACATCTCATCTCTTGCTAAAACAGCTTCTAAGAAGTTAGGTGTCCTGTGGCATCTGCATCCTTTTTTTTCTCCCTCCCAATTGCTTGCTCTCTACAGGGGCCTTATCTGCCCATGTATGGAGTATGTCTCCCATGTTTGGGGAGGATCCACTCATACAGCACTCCTAAACAGGGTTGAGTCAAAAGCTTTTCGTCTCATCAACTCCTCTCCTCTGACTGACTGTCTTCAATCTTTAAATCACCGCCGCAATGTTGCTTCTCTTGCTCTCTTCTACCGTTATTTTCATGCTCACTGCTCTTCTGAACTTGCTAACTGCATGCCTCCTCCCCTACCACGGCCTCGCTGCACAAGACTTTCTACTCATTCTCATCCCTATTCTGTCCATCTTCCTAATGCAAGAGTTAATCAATCTTTACTCTTTTATCCCTTTCACTGGTAAACTCTGGAACTCTCTTCCTGTTTCTATTTTTCCACTTTCCTATGACTTAAATCTTTTCAAAAGAAGAGTAACAAGACACCTCCCGAACTAAATTGGCTCACCCCTTTTTTTAATTTTATTCTCTTACTGTCTTCTTTATAGGGACTGGCAACTAAGCGGGCTTTGTGTAACCCATTTTTGTTGTGCCCTTGGCCAGTTCCTTGTGATGTAAAAAAAAAAAATAATAATAATAATTCGTCTTACTCTTGTAATAAGGTTTATTTGAAAAAAGGGTTCATTTATTTTTTGAAAAGTCGTCTTTGTCGGTACCGCGGAAAGTACCGCAGGAAATTTTTATGCGGTAGCGGTACTACGGTACTTTCAGCGATCCTTTGCGGTACCGGTTTGGTAGTGCGGTAGTACCGCAGTACCGCAAAAAGTAACGCAAGTGCCCAGCTCTGCTAATTTGGTATATTCAGTTACTTTTCGTGATTTTATGGCTAACAACAGACAATTTTTTTTAAAGCAAAGGAAAGATCTGGGCGTGAAGGGGTTAAGTAATAGGAACTACCACGTATAAGTCTCACGGCCTCTTGTAGCTTTCTTATTTTCTTATGTTCTTATGTTTGGCATCATAACAGCTGCTCCACAACGCCACAACAATCCCTTTACACTCCCCATCCCCGCACCATTATTATTAGAAAGGCATCGATCATTTTACCAAAGAGAAGCACCTCAGTTTCCCAGGTCGACAACATACATATTTTATAGCAAAGGAAAGATCTGGGTGTGAAGGGGTTAACACCAGGGGATTGGAGGAGTGACAATATGATACATAACAACAACACATGAAAGTTAGTGAGGGCCAAGAGAGAGGGAGGGGAAAGGAGAGAGACGGTAGAAAAAGACGGATGAACAGATAGTGGAAATGAAGGAGGAGAAAAGGAAACAAAGGAAGGAAATGGAGAAAAATAAGAACGGAAAGGACATAAATAATGGAAGAGGTGGAGGAGGAGAGAAAGAAAAGATAACTGAAAATAAAGAAACAGGTATAAGTAAATGAGAAAGTAAGGAAAGCGATGAAAGGAAGGTTGGACGAGGTGATGAGGGAGAAAGAAAAATAAGAAAGGAAAGAAAAGAAAGGAATGGAAGAGGGGAGAGAAGGAAAGAAAAGAAGAAAGAACTGACAGAGGAGAAAAGAAAATGAGAAATAATTGCAGAAGAGAGAAAAAAAGGTGAAGATTTATTTCTCTTATGATGGCCACAATGGATGCCTGGGTCACGTTGGCCATGACCCTAAGTTTCATGCATGTTCCTAGCCAGATTATACTCCTCCACAATATTTGCATTTTCATTACATTAACTCCTTGAGGCCCAGAGCGTAATTTCCATCGTAATCTGGCTACCAATAGAATATTTTTAGTGAATATAAGCAATATTTTATAGATATGACCTGTTTAGTATCCTTGTCGACTAGCTAATTTGGTATATTCAGTCACTTTTTTAAATTTCATGGCCAGTAACAGATTATTTTTATATAGCAAAGGAAAGATCCAGGCGCGAAGGGGTTAAGCAACTAAATCAGCCAGCCAAATTGTTCCACTATTATCTTACATTTGGTTGCAGTGCTCAGAATGGATCTGCAGAAACGTTCTGCAAGTCAACAATGATTGATGGATCGGGTAAAAAGGTAAAGATGGGGGCACACGCAGACGCTATGCTCTGCGTGGCCTCGGTGCTCATCTTCATCGCATTAGCCCTTGAGCCTGTGGTGGGTGACAACCTGCTACCCCGGAACACAGGGCTAGTGTGATATCCGGGTTACCACAGTTACCTTCCCCAGGTTTCCCCAGGTACCCATTTATCAACCAGCTCCGAAAGTAAAGATGAACAGCTGGTGGGCTGCACGCCGACTGCCCTGGCCGGGATTCGAACCAGGGTCCGCAGATTCGTAGTTAGGCCCGATAGCCACTACACCACGGAGGCTTTGTTAGACCATGGCCGTTTAAAAAATATAATTGATTCATAAACAGCATCTGCCTTGAAAATCTTTCCTCAACACTTTTGAGAACATAAAATGGGAATAAAAAAAAATTTATATTTGGAAATCATTACTGCACCTATGAGTGCAGTCCAACAGCACACCTTGTGTCGATAGTGTTAATGACGCTATAGTCTATTTTTTTTAACAAGGCCAAAAATCCATTCTATCTTAAGGTCTCGTGCTTAAAATGATATGCCTATGTTTACCTGATAATATGGTTAACTATGATAAAATACAGCATAAATTTAGAAGAAGCGTAGTATTCCCTTCTCCTGGCATCAAATATCAGTCAGTAAGCAGCAAGGGGTCAGGATTTTTTGCCTCGTTAAAATAATAGACTATAGTTGCTGGTAATTTTCTTTCATCACACCAGAATGAACAGCTTTGTGGTATGTGCGGCCCTGCTGCTGCTGCTCTGTTTGCGGGAAATGCTGGCCGAGCCTGAGCCTGCCTTCAGCGAGGAGGTGCGGGCCGTGGTGGCGGAGATGGGCAGCCTTGGGGATGCAGGAGCGAACGTGACTGTCGATGGTCTGAACTCTCGCTTCGAGCAGCTGATGGGCGTCTGCTGCAAGGAGGGCAGGGTGCAGGCGCAGGCAGGCAGCAGGCAGCTGTTCACCCTGGTAGCGGTGGCCGTGTGGTCGGTAAGCCTCATTGAAGCCAGGTTGTTGTGTGCTGCCGTGAACTCTAGCAACCCGGCATGCAGGTATCATAACAGTACAAAGAGTGTGAAACTGACACTGCGACCGCACGTACATCGCAGCGCTGGCGACACATTTGTTTCGTCTTACCCCTCGGCGGGTATCGTGTCAGGCGATGAGTGCAGGTTACGGCGGCGAGCCTCGTGTTAGACCCTCTCCGGGGAATCGGGCGCCCCCTCAAAGACTGCCTAGCTGCTCTGTTTCTTGTTTACACCTTTTACAGCTTTACACCTTTTTTTGTTTTTACAGCTTTATAGGGTGAGGTGACGGTGGAAAGCCTGCCTAGCACTTCCAATCCCTTTAGGCTGGTCAGTAAGTACATGTCCGGAAAGCCTGGTGATGATTCATTGCACAGAGGTGGCGGCAATCAGCCCTCTGTCACAAGGTGGTGTGTCTTCTCCCTTCCTGTGCACTCGGCTCCCATTAACCCCTTCATGCCCAGATCTTTCCTTGGCTATAAAACATTCTATATTGTCGAGCCATAAAATCACGAAAATTAACTGAATATACCAAATTAGTTAGTGGACAAGGATACTAAACTAGTCATAGCTATAAAATATTGCTTATAGTCACTAAATTTGTCTTATGGCACCCAAATTATAATGGAAATTACGTTCTGGGCCTCAAGGGGTTATAGTAAATGTGCTTCTATCTTTTCCACAGAATGACTACTGCTTCCCTGTTAGAGACCTTTCTGTTTATGCTCACAACATTATGGAGGAGACATTGAATGAGGGATTATATTCACACCCAGCCTTCAATCACGAGGGTAAAACGTACTGGTGCAACTCTTCTTGCTCTTATGTTATCAAGGACAGAGAGGCAGCTCATCAGGCTATCATGCCATCCAACTCCTCACACCTGCACATTATAAGAACATAAGGAAGCTACAAAAGGCCGCGAGACCTACACGTGGTATTTCCTGTTACTTAACACTACCTACATCCACCTTTCATCCCCATCCATGAATTTATCTAGCCTCCCTTTAAAGCTCTCTAATGACTCCGCACTAACTACCTGTCTACTGAGTCCATTCCAATCATTTACCACCCTATTTGTGAACCAATTTTTCCCCATTTCTTTTTTAAATCTACGTTTTTCCAGCTTGAATCCGTTAATTCTTGTTCTACCCTGGTTAATAGTCGTAAGACCTTTTCCTACATCGCCTTTATACATGTTCTTCTGCCCAAAGTCATATATAATTTGAGCGATGACTCATTTAGTAATATTTCACTAACTATATGTTGAAGTCTTTGCAGCATCTGTTATCATGCAATAATATCTCCAAAGTTCCCACTCTTATCACAACAAGACGACACCACTGCTGCCGGTGCCCTGGATGCTGCATGGGGTCTTGTCTAGTCTACTTTTTTTCATAACAAAAACACAAGATGCCCTTCCTTCCCTACACTCTTTTTGACCTTCACTACCATTGTTACGTAGATAACACTATAGTCGCCAGTCACTTGCCACTGCACTAATGTCGCCAGGCACAATATATTACGAATTTTAGCATCACTACTGATTTGTATGTGCCACTGAAGAGACATGCACAGTAGTTTATATTATGTACATCACACTACATGTCTTCAGTGGCACATAAAAGTCTGTAGGGATGCAAAAATTCGTAATATATTGTGCCTGGCGATATTAGTGCAGTAGTAAGTGACTGGCGACTATAGTGTTATCTACGGTTAAAGACATTGATATAAATTATAAACATTGAATATATAAACATCTTATGGTAAGATATTACTAAGATTTGTGGGAACTTTAAGGGTAAATCTAAGCCAGTAGAGATGGCACAGCATGATCAGCAGGACCAATACATGCATGTTATAGTCTGTTTTTTTAACAAGGTGAAAAATCCTGACCCCTTGCTGCTTACTAACTGATATTTGATGCCAGGAGAAGGGAATACTACGCTTCTTCTTAATTTCAGCGGTATTTTATCATAGTTAACCCTATCATCAGGTAAACATAGGCATAATTTTAAGCATGAGACCTTAAGATAGAATGGAATTTTTGTCTCGTTAAAAAAAATAACTAGTATAGGTAACTCCACGTACAGCATGAAGGTGAACATAAGAAAGCTACAAGAGGCCGTGAGACCTACACGAGGTAGTTCCTGTGAAGGCATCAACAACACAGTGGAAGAAAGTACACTTGCTTACCTTGCAAGGACCCATGGCCGCTTAGAGTGGAAGGACAGACCCTTCACACGTGCACTCTTAGTCTCAAACTTGGTTAACATGGTTGTTCACTATTATCCTGAAATAAAAACATATACATATAAACTTATGCAAGAACATTCACAATAATGGATGTATTTCCTATATACTTATCCTTAATAGACCACACAAGGAGATGAGAAGATAAATTTAGACTAGTAATATATTTTAATCAGACTTGTTTCTTATCACAAATGTGTTCCAGAGACTGTGAAAGAGAAGACATTGCAACTACACCTTTTCACTCTCAAATTAAAACAACTGGGCTTCAAATTAAAACAACCGAACTTCAAATTCGGGGAGGCGGTAGCAGAGTGGTTAGCGTCACCGAGTGGCGTTCTCGAAGACCCGAGTTCGATCCCGAATGAGACCCATAAATCCACTTTAAATCTTTCTGCACTGTCAAGTGGCCTAAGAACACCCACATGCTCTGCCCATTAACTCTACCTTCGATTGCGAGTGCATCGGAGGACACAGGCATGAGCCTCTAATCACAGGCGTCACTATAAAAATCCTGTCTGCGCCACCATGGGCGAGGGCCAACCATCACAGCAGCCCTCCAGGGCCTATCATCCGAGCCCTGGAGGTCACTGCCTACAGGCGCTATAGGCATAAATGTTATAAAAAAAAAATAATAATAAATAAAAAAATAGAACTGAACTTCAAATTAAAACAACTGAACTACAAATTAAAACAACTGAACTACAAATTAAAACAACTGAACTTCTAATTAAAACTGAACTTCTAATTAAAACAACTGAACTTCTAATTAAAACAACTGAACTTCTAATTAAAACAACTGAACTTCAAAATAAAACAACTGAACTTCAAAATAAAACAACTGAACTTCAAAATAAAACAACTGAACTTCAAATTAAAACAAGTATATCTCAAATTAAAACTGAAATTTAAATTAAAACAACTGAAGTTTAAATTAAAACAACTGAATTTTAATTAAAACAACTAAAGTTTATATTAAAACAACTGTAGTTTATATTAAAACAAAAAGTTTATAATAAAACTGAAGTTTAAATTTAAATAAATGTACTTCGAATTAAAATATCTGAACTTCAAATTAAAATAATTGAATTTCAAATTAAAAGAAAAAAATCATCTATTATATTTTGAAATTCATTTGTTTTATTTTGAAGTTCTGTTGTTCTAATTTGAGTGAAAAGGTGTATTGTGAAAACCCCCAGAAAAGTAACACATTTCTTCCTGCAAACTTTTTCGTATCTTTACCAGTGCTGCCAGCAATGGGAAGAGAGGGAAAAAATTATATATGGAAAGATATACCATTTTTTTTAAATATTTTTACAGAGTCCTCTCCCGCCCTTATTAGTGTTTTTCCTTTCTTCCAGACCTTCACAGATCTCTAAAACGTAATAATAAAATGGGGGAGAGATTATAAAATATCAAAAAAATTACTAACCTAACCTGGTAAAATTCTAGTCCTTTCCCACCCTTAAGTCTCGTTAGGAGGTTATTTGTAAGGTTAGGTTAGGTTATAGTGAGGTTAAGTTAGTAATATCATTTTTGGGGGTACAGGGCGGGGGTAATGTAGGGGGAAGGGCATAGGTGGGCGTTATTGCGATAAATTATCGCGATAACGATATCGGGTTATCGGATATCCGATAAAAAAAATTCCCACGTTATCGATTCATCGGTATCGCCGATAATTTTGGTTCCAAACTAGCGATAATCGATAATTTTATTTTTTGGTTCCAGTTTAGCACAGGGGCGAGCCGCGCGTGCCTTGGAGGCAGAAATAGGTAGGAGGTCCGAGCTGGGAACCGAACAACGGTCTAAACCCAGCTAACTGTCTTGACGTCTTCTCAAAACGTTCGCTCAGCTTCAGTCTCTCACCAGCTGTCGGACGGGGAGGGGTTGCTCCTGCGCGCTCCCGGTTTTGCTCCCGGCGCTCAACCAAGTTCAAGGCTGCTCACATTGTGAAGGTGTGGCTGCAGGCCAAATGGACAGACAGTCTGGCAGCCTTCAACAGTGAGAAGGTGCTCATTGACCTCTTCTTGAGGTACAATACGGCGATGCCGTCCAGCGCCGCGGTGGAGCGCTTGTTCTCCCTTGGCAAGGACATCAACAGGGCCAAGAGGAGCTCCCTGTCTGGTGAAAACTTCAACATGCTCATGTTTATGAAGGGGAACATGCTGCAGAACCTGGTCTAGACTGTGGCTGTGCAAGACATTTTTAGTAGTTTAAACTTTCAAATGTAGTTATTTTACTTAAAAACAGTACTTTTCATTAGTGAAGAGACAGGATAAACATTGAATTTAGAAGATATTAGTGTGCAAAAGGTAAATGAAGGGTTTTCTAACAGTTTACTGATAGCATTTAAGATTTTTTATTTAAAATATCAATATCGTTATCGCTAGTATCAGAATTTTGGATTTATCGATTTATCGGTTATCGCCTTATCGGGTGATAAATTTATCGCCAGTTATCGATTATCGGTTATCGCCGATAAGGTTATAGTTATAAACTTTTTCGTTATCGCGCCCACCTAAGGGGAAGGGGGGGTTGAAGGGGGGGTTGAAGGGGGCATCTCCCCCCCCAACCAACGGCGGTTGTACTGTGGAGATACGTAGTACATATGAAGTGGTGTGTGTGTGTGTAACTCCATGTGATAAAGCACCAAATTTTGGCTCGGAAAAATGAGTGCCTCAGAAAATGACCGCGCAGTCCTCATCCATGTTTACCAACGTGAGCCCCGTACCGCCGCGAATACAGGTACGGCAGGGCACCATTTAGGGACTGGCGTGACAGCGTGTGTGCCCCCTCCTCAATCTCCTTTGAGACAATGACAGGAATGGGTAGCAAACCAGGTGAGCACAGATACTTACGCTTACCGTAGATAACACTAAAGTCGCCAGGACAAAGTTTCTTTTTTATTTACAGACGTCTGGTGGCGTTAATACTTACTTTGGTTATAATGGAGGAGAGTTTCACGTTCGCTCGGTCACCCGAAATATACCAAAAACTGGTTTTTGGTATACCTGATACCAAAAACCTTTTTGGTCCATACCAAAAACCTTTTTAGTGGGTGATATCCAGTTTTAAAATATATATTTGCATATTCAATCTTCAGGTTTTGTCTAGGCGAATCATTATTAGCGATGAATTTGAAGGGAAACGATATTGTGTGTGTTTTTGGTAGCACAGCCAGATTTTTGGCAGGCGCTCACTAAATAACGGCAATATTATGAACGACGCATATGCTGCATGAGTCACGTGCATGTCCAAAATTAATTTACGATCATCAACTGTGTTCTATAGTTTGATAGCAATTCCTGATTCTGTATGACATGAGTTGTGTTTTTTTCTGTATTTCATAACACCCAAGCCAAAAACCCACACAAGTCATGCCAAAAACCTCCCTACACGAATAATATACGTGTAGTTTTGATTCACGCTTTATATATAAACAGATCAACACTAGATTGATACATGCGACGATTATGAAATAAATTTTTTTTGCTCATTCAACAATTAATTGGTTTTTGGTATGGACCAAAAAAGTTTTTGGTATCAGGTATACCAAAAACCGGTTTTTGGTACATTTCGGTCGACCCCGTTCGCTACAGACCTTACTACTCACGTTTTCTAAAAAAATATTGGTTCAATATACTGTACACTACTACTCTACTTGCGCTCTATATAAAAGCGAGTGGCGACGTTGGTAACGGGCTACACTAAGGTCGCCAGCTAGTGTTTATATTATGAGTGTCCTCCCGCCGTCGTCGTCGCCCGAAAAAAAAACTAGTAGGGAAATTTGAAACCGTCTATACTTGCAGATACAAAGCATAAAACAACGCTGAAACAGGGTAGATTATACAGTCATGAGATAAACTACTGTGTATCATCTTCAGTGGCACATATACATCAGTAGTGATGCTATAATTCGTAATATATGGCGCCTGGCGACTAAAGTGTTATCTACGGTACCAAGTTTACATACAAGGAGGAAAGCATATGACAGCCATCACTTCCTTCCTTCAAACAAACCAAGAATTTAAGTAATATATCACTCCACATGTATATAAACATCTTATTAACATTATGTCATCATTAAAACACTAATATAACCTCACCTCTAGGATTAAATGGCAGAAAAACACGTCACCGCCCCAGCAGGTCAACCGGGCGCCTGTGTTGACGTGGACAGCTGATGATGATGATGACGCTTCACTCGCGGGCCCGCGGCTCGCCTTCATCTGACTAAACTATTTTACTCCTCTTAAATTACTTATCTTCGTCTTTTAGTCTTCTCTTCCTGTTCTTCTTTCGTATTCTGTCACTTTTTTTATCGCTACGTTTCTTGTTCTTGTGTTATCTTTGTCCTTTATTCTTCTCTTCCTGCGTTCCCTCTTTCGTATTTTGTCCCTTTCTTCATCACTACTTTTCTTGTGTTTCTGTTACTTATCTGCATGGCTTACGTAGTCTTTAATGCTTTATCTAATTTTGTGTGTGGTGTTATTTAGGTAGAGAATTTCAATGGAGTTTATTAGGAAAACACATGAATTTTGGGTTTATCCGTACTGTCAAAATGTTATAAAGATTAATTTTCCTTTGCTACCTAAATAATCAAGCATAATTAGTAAGCTTACTGAGGGCGCAAAAAAATAATCAGCTATACTTTACAAACGCAAATAGCAAACAAACCACAAATCAATCATATCTTATATATTCGGGACAGCCCAGGGGCGGCATTTTGGAAGGGGCTCTAAACTACACCCTCTTAGCGTCCTAAGACCGACTTAGTTATACCGGGCCAAGAAGATTACTAAGAAAGCATTTTCGAACGTCATCTTGGCCTCGTGTAAGGGGACACAAGGCCAACCCTTCTTAGTGCCACCTAACCAATCAGCGCGCGCGACACAAGTCTGTATTTGGCGGGAAATACGTATACCACGCCCAGTCTCTCTCTCTCTCTCTCTCTCTCTCTCTCTTTCCCTTCTCTCTCTCTCTCTCTCTCTCTCTCTGTCTCCTTTTTTTTCTTCTATTATTTCTTCTCCCTCCTCTTCCTTCCCCCTTTTCATCCTCCACACACATATCATAGCCAGTATGTGATATTATCGTGAATAACGACACTTTTTTTCTGGTGTGTTTTGATATGTTTAGAATTAATCTGCTAACCGTTTCTGTCGCAAATCATATCTATTCCGCCCAGCCCACCCCTATATATATAGTATATATATAGCCCTCACCTATATATATATACATAGTGTATTATACAGCCTAATATACTATATACAGTCTAAAATATATAATATATAACCAATAATATAACCATTGTTGTTATGGTGACGGAGAAAATTGCGGGCTAAGACGACCCCAACCCTGCCTTAGTTTACACTCGCTGCACTGTCTTGGGCGGAGCGAACTTTGCTTCCGAAAATGTCCAACTAGCGCTAAGTTGGTCTTAGTCCCCTAAGATGGTCTTAGTAGTGTTCCAAAATGCCGCCCCAGACTCAGATCGGCTCTATATGAACAGCAGCTCTATATGAACTCTATATATGAGCTCTATGTTATTATAGAGCTCAGTGGAAAATAAAGATGAACGTAGCTGAGAAGAAGCTCCCCACCCTCTTCTGTTTTCATGTAAATTCATCCCTATATATGTGGACACGAAAAATTATTCACTATAATTCACAGATCAGGAAGACGAGTGCTACTTTCACTGGAAGTAACTGTACTTTACTGTAACTGTAACCAAAGACACTCTACAACACCACAACTACAAGAACAGTCGTAGTAGTAGTAGTAGGGCTGGTAGTAAATAGTAGTAGTAGTCTTTGCTGTAACTTAACTGTACTATAACTTTTTCTTACAAGCTCCTACCTAGTGCCTCACTGGATCATGGCTGGCAGTGTCCACACACTTCTCGCCTCAGTTTGAACCTAGAGAAGAGAGTTGCGATTAGAAAAATTACAAATATAAGGACAAATAAACAATATTCTTTTTTCCATGATAATTCTTCGGCATTTTCATACCCTGTGCCATAACTCAAATTGCTCAATAATTTAAGACGTCAAAACAAGGTTCACCCTAAAAAGAGCATTTGGCAGCCGGACTGTATCTGTCATCATAAAATATGTTAGTTAAATCCAGTACCAGTTGCCTAACATAATCTCCAGTCTTTATGAAAGCAATTCAGCTGCACATCAGTCACCATTACTGACTAAAACAACAATAAGGGTTGTGGTTAATATCAAAGTCTCAGGTCAAACTGATGGGAAACTCGGTCAATAAAAGACATCAGTATTCAATATAATAATAACAATATACTGCACTGCAATGAAATGATTACAATAGTCATGACAAATAAAACAATTCAAGCTGGGTAAGAGACAATATCTTATTTCCAAAAAGACAACACCAGATATATAATACTAGTACATGGGAATGACGCGTATTGTTTCCTCTGAGTGACTAGATTTTCATGGCTACATAGATGTCATATCATCATCACTGCTTATCCATCCCTCCATCATTACTGGATTGATTGATTTAATAGCAAAAAAGGGGAAATGTGCCAGGCATCAGAGGTCATATGACACTATGGCAAAGCATAAAAAGGGGAGGGGTTATAGAGAAATATTGAAACGGTGAGGGAAGGGGAAGGAATGGAATGTTACAGCAGGATGGTTAGTACAGATGAAGGATGTGGATTTGTGGGAGGAACTATTAACACTGGAGCTTCCAACCAATTGACAAGATTCCAAGTCTCAGAATAATACCAAAGAAGTCTACATTTTTTCTACACCAAGATAATGGCAGAAAAAAGACGTAGCACATAATTCCACACAGATATAGCGATAAAAAGCATGGCAATCACCATAATTAATATACTGAGCATAGTATTGGTATGGTGTGGTAATGCCCATTAATGAATTCCCTCAGAAACTACAAATCAACAAAGGTGGGCGCGTGCGCTCCGATTTTGCGTTCTGCGTTCCGGTGCGCACTACCAAAATTCGGTGCGCAGGAGCGGGGAGTGCTCCTTTCTGGAGCTCCAATCGAAGACGACTTTTCCTAAAAAAATTCAGCGGCAACAATGCGCATGGTTTAGTAAATAGCAGGCCGGCAAAGCGTTGCCAACCTGGGGCCGGATACTCAAAAGTTACTTGTGTCGGTCACTCGAGTTGGTGGCAAGTGGCAAGGCAAGAAGGACTATTTTGACCTCCTGGCAGAGGCGACGATGGCTCCAGACCTTGGACGGCTGGCAGCGGGCCACAGCAAGACCCATAGAGGACTCTTCCCAGCACCACAGGAGGCAGGGTGAACTTTATCAAGTCAAACCCCCCCTAGCTCTGCAGCTGGAAGGATTCAGCTCTGCAGGACACCCTGAGGCCAAGAGGCCAGCTGCGCCAGCAAATTGAGACTTGGTTTCATGCGTGGCAACATGGAGCTCCCTGGGTTCAAGGATAGGGGCAGGATGGAGCAGGAGACTAAAGCTGAAGGAGTGACACAACTACTTTAATGTGATTTGCTAGACAGGATTTTGCTGACAGTACAATTTTCAAATTATAAGGTAATACTTGAAGCGTTTTTCTATGTATGCTAATTTTGGGAGCGTGAGCACGGGCGTTAAGAACAGAGCGCAGGAGTGGCACCGGCGGCTGAAAAAACAGAGGAGTGACCGGGCGCTGAATAACGAGCGCAGAGTGCACAGGTGGCTGAAAAAACAGAGCGCAGAGTGCACCGGGCCGGCTGAAAAAACAGAGCGCAGAGTGCACCGGGCCGGCTGAAAAAACAGAGCGCAGAGTGCACCGGGCCGGCTGAAAAAACAGAGCGCAGAGCACACCGGGCCGGCTGTGCGGGTACGCAGAGCGCAGCCGCACCACCGCACGCACCGGAGCGCACCCACCATTGCAAATCAACTCTCTTACATAACTCTTTACAGGAACTACCGCGTGTAGGTCTCCAAGGCCTCTTGTAGCTTCCTTATGTTCTAATGTTCTAACTCAAAACTTGAATTAGAAATATCTTCAACAATAGGTAACTACTACTATACATACTGTATAATAATAAATTTCATAGCTCAGTCAGTAATTATTTTTTCATTTCTACAATGGTTAGATTCAACATTGAATTTCTTACAAATATGAATCTACTCTGTCTACACACACAATACTGAGATCACACAGTCCATTATGATCAAATACAAATATTCAAGTAACCATCCACCAAGAAGCTCCTAAAAAAGTAATATCACATGTTTCGCAAGAGTTCCCGGTCTGCCTGGACATTCTTTAAGTGGCCGGACCACCACCACTGCCACTTTGCTGCTCCACTGCAAAAAGATACAAAACACTTACACCCAGCGACAGTTATTGCACATGCATGAGTGATAATTTTAACCCCTTGAGGCCCAGAACGTAATTTTTATTGTAATTTGGCTACCATAAGACAATTTTAGTGAATATAAGCAAGATTTTATAGCTATGACCTGTTTAGTATCCTTGTCGACTAGCTAATTTGGTATATTAAGTTATTTTTCGTAATTTTATGGCTAACAACAGACGATTTTTTATATGAAAGGAATAATCTGGGCGTGAAGGGGTTAAAGTTCACTCGAAAATCAACTGAGTATTTATTAATCAATATGGATTAACTATTAAATCTCAGTACACCAAAACACTCTGAGATGGTAAAGATTACTTACTGTAGAGGACGGTTGAGCGAGATCACAAGAAGATTAGATTATATAAGAAAGAATAGATGCTGGGAGTGTGAGATGATGACCCTCTATTAAATGGAAAGAAAAAGTGAGTAGGCCTATGCGAGTGAGAGAGGGGATGTAAGAGTGATTTTATTCAAACTGGAAAAGTATAGATTTTAAAAAGAAATAGGGAAAAACTGGTTCACAAATAGGGTGGTAAATGATTGGAATGGACTCAGTAGACAGGTAGTTAGTGCGGAGTCATTAGAGAGCTTTAAAAGGAGGCTAGATAAATTCATGGATGGGGATGAAAGGTGGATGTAGGTAGTGTTAAGTAACAAGAACTACCTCGTGTATGTCTCACGCCGCGAACCATAAAATGACAAAAAGTAACAAAATATACCAAATTAGTCAGTGGACAAGGATACTAAACAGATCATATCTAATACATATTGCTTATATTCACTAAAACAAACGTCTAATGGTAGCCAAATTACAATGGAAATTACGTTCTGGGTCTCAAGGGGTTCATTAAGACACTCCAATGATCTGGTAATAGTTAAGTCCACACATCAACCTCCGTCACATGACTACTTTATAGAAGCATGTCTATACTACTTCCTAAAGTCTATGTGACTTCCCTCCATTGCCTCCGTATCAATCTTCAAAATGAAGATCATATTAAATGCAGAATTGAATACGTACTTTCATATTATGCAGTTTTTAATAACAATGCTCTGGAAGAAACTATAAGGAAATTAACCCCTTCTCTCCCAGAACGCAATTTCTATTGTAATTTGGCTACCATTAGACTATTTTAATGAAAGTAAGCAATATTTTATACATCAAGACCTGTTGTAGTATCCTTGTCCACTAGTTGATTAAGTATATTAAGCTATTTATCGTAATTTTATGGCTGACAACAGACAATTTTATGTAGCAAAGGAAAGATTTGGGCATGAAGGGGTTAATGAGTCTTATCCCCTCAAGAATACCTTACTTCTCCAACAAAAGTTCTGCGATAGGCCCACCTTTATAGGCGTACTCGAGAGCCGTGGAGACGGTGCGCATGTCGGCCTCAATGGTGGTGGCCCAGTTGTGCACGTGGCCCACCTCCTTCATGGAGTCGGTGAAGGAGGACACCAGGGTCAGCCACTGGGACGTCTGGCGCTGGAAGTTAGTGGCATTCTGCTCCAGCTGAATGGCCTCACTGTCCAGGCGCCTCTGGTTCAGGTAAGCCTGCGCCACTCTACACAAGAACATAAGAACATAAGAAAATAAGGAAGCTACCAGAGGCCGTGAGACCTACACGATGTAGTTCCTGTTACTTAATACTACCTACATCCACCTTTCATCCCCATCCATGAATTAATTTCAACTTCCTATTGACTGCGCACTAACCACCCCACGACTGAGTCCATTCCAATCATTTACCACCCTATTTGTGAACCAGTTTTTCCCAATTCTTTTTTTAAATCAACGCTTTTCCAGCTCAAAGACAATAAAACATTTTACTAATGCCACATTCAATAATATGTGCATACCATCATATCAGGCATGCAATATCAAGAAATACCTTGCAAATAAATATCAAGTTGACCAATCACGACAATGACTAAAATTATTACAATGCATGGCAAGCTAATCTAGATCAATGGGTGGGTGGATCCCTGTCAATGCATTGTAGTTATTACATGGAACTCAAATTATATCATGAATTGCAGCAAAAATTATTGCCAGCTGACATTCAGAAGTTGGTCAAATGTAAATAATTCAGTATGTAAACAAATGAACAATAAGTATATGAATAATCAATGGTAGCTATGTACTAACATTTTGCTTACATGCTTCAATGCTTCTGTCTGTTTTATATGAATTTAGCCCCTTGAGGCCCAGAACATAATTTCCATTGTAATTTGGGTGCCATTAGACAATTTTTTGTGAATATAAGCAATATTTTATAGATATGACCTTTTAAGTATCCTTGTCGACTAACTAATTTGGTATATTAAGTGACTTTACTTAATTTTATGGCTCGACAACATACAATTTTGTACAGCAAAGGAAAGATCTGTGCGTGAAGGGGTTAATTTGTTAATAATGATAACATGATGATGATGATGATGATGATGATGATGATGATGATGAGGCCTCACCCCACGTTGAGGTGGTCCACCAGGGCGTGCGTCAGGCTGCTGCTGGCCTGAATGGCTTCCTTGCGACGCCTTTCTGAGGGAACATAAAATAATCTGATAACATTTCTACCACAATCGGTATTATTCCAGATGAACACCGAATTCACTATGGTGGACAAACTATTTTTTTCTGGTGAGTTTTTATGTGTTTTGAACTAATCTGCTGACCGTTTCTGTCGCAACTATTTTTTTTCTTTTCTTTTTGCAAAAATGACAAAAAATAAATAAACAAATTGAACCTAATGGAACCTACACTATACCTAACCTAACCTAAAAAAAAAAAAAAAAAAAAAAGAGGCAACCTTTACCTAAAAAATAAAAAATAATAATAATAATTGCGACAGAAACGGTTAACAGATTAATTCAAAACACACCAAAACTCACCAAAAAAAAAGTTTCGTCCACCAAAGTGATTTCGGTGTTCATCTGGAATAATACCAACATTTCTACCACAATGATGTTCATGACAATGACTTGAGACACACAATGCCTGCATCAAGGTAGTTAGTAGTTAAGGAGGACTTAAAACATTTCCTGTTATGGTGCCCAGCCTACAATAATGAAAGAAAGAAAAGTGCGAGGCTACAACAACCTTACATAGAGGAGGAAGAGGATATAGTGGGGGAGTATTTGTTTGGAGATGGGAATGTGGAAGAAGCAAGAACAATCAACAGTTTTTGGATGACCAGAGAAAATAAGAAGAAAGAAAAAGAAAGAAACTAAAAAAATATAGAATAAGAGAAGACAACTAAATAAAGACCCAGACAGCAAAAAGAAACACGTCAGGGAGTGCCGTTGAAAAAGGCCTGACTCCCGACCAACAACTGAATTGAACTGAGTTACAGACGTGGCTTCTTTCCAGCATCACAGTTTTCGGTAATAATGGACAAGGACTTTGCGGCCGCTTTCAGAGACACCGACTAATTTTTCCTGGCCTACAATAGGTGCTTTTTCTAATGGAGATAGTTTTATTTTCCGGAAACCCATTAAATTTTTTTTTTTTAAATTCATCACCGAATTTTATGCATGGTTAAGGTTAAGGTTAGGTAAGGTATACTTAGTGGTTAAGATTAGGTTAGGTTTCATTAAAACCTATAAGTTTAGGTTAGAGATACTTTGTGGCTAAGGTTAGATTAGTTTTAATTAAAACCTACAAGTTTAGGTTAGATATACTTTTTGGTTAAGGTTAAGTTAGTTTTCATTAAAACCTATAAGGTTAGGTTTGGTATGTTCTATTGAATATATTTAATTACTTCCCTGTTAACTGAGACCCTGACTAGTTTTAGTGCTTTTTCTGATGGAAATAGTGTTTTTAATGGAAACGGCGACCATAAAATTCGGTGATGAATTATTATTTTTTTCTTTAATATGGGTTTCCGGAAAATAAAACTATCTCCATTAGAAAAAGCACCTATTGTAGGCCAGGAAAAATTTGTCGGTGTCTCTGAAAACGACCGCGAAGTCCTCGTCCATTATTACCCAGTTTTCAAACTAAATTCAGGTTACACTTTAACAGGTGATTTAACAAGGACAACCAAATACATCAAGTTCTTAAGAAAGCATGACTGACAAAGTGTCGAGTGAAAAAAGAAAGTGTAGTCCTCATGGGGTGCAGTCAGTTCGTACAAAAGTTGTTTCGTACACCAAAAAAGTTGTTTCGTAGTCTATATGAAACCATAGTCGTTTCTTACACTCAGCTCAGAGTTGAACGTGATTACTAGAGTTACGAAATGACACCAGGTATGTACGAAAAACCTCAAAATCAGTGTACGAAACAACTAACAAAACCTAGGTACGAAATAACTTAGTGTACGAAACTTCCTGTAACCGTCCTCACCCTGTTCCTCCTTTCTGGCTTGTTGTCTTCCCTGATGTTCTTTCACCATTGAAGACAACATTATCACGGTAAATAGTGCCGAATACCAACCAATAACGCGGCCTAGATATTCAGTAAGCAGCTAAATATCGATGTAAAGTCGTGGCTGCTCTTATTTGTTGTGACAGAAGGAGAGTCTCGATCTAAATCTTGATAATACAGAAAAAAAAGGAAATAAAAAGAAAAATATAAGTAGATATCTATATAAAAAGACAAGAAAACATAAAAAACTCAAATTTTCTTTGTTATTTACAGACGTGTGGCGGCGTTAATACTTACATTTGAACATCCATGATTTCAGGAAAGTTAGGAGGGGGTATCTGGAAAGTCTGTGTCATTTTGTGTCTTCATCTGTGTCATATTAGGGCTATAAATGAACAAATGACAAAAATAAAACAGAGTGGCGACCTCACTATACCTACTACAGTAAAGTCGCCAGCTAGTAGTTTAATCCAACAGTTGAGTCGCCACTCTGGGGAATTCAGGGAAATTAGAGGTAAAGTAAATCAAATCTCTATATATATCAGCTGCGGAAGATGCTTGGATATATAACAATTCCTCTGCCAACGTGAAAATAAATTCTATTCAAGTTTGAAAGATCTGGCAAGTCTTGTGTCCTGCCGCCCGAAAGGCTACTGTTTACTGTCTGTCGTCGTGCGAAGAAAAACGTGAGAAGCAAAATGCGCAACAGTTATACTTGCAGATACAAAGCATAAAACAACGCTGAAACAGAGTAGATTATACAGTCATGATATAAACTACTGTGTATTATCTTCAGTGGCACATAAAAATCAGTAGTGATGCTATAATTCGTAATATTTGGCACCTGGCGACTTCACTGCAGGTGGCGACTTCACTGTTATCTATATATGGTAGGTAGGTACAGTGCCACTATTTTTTTTTTTTTTTTTTTTTTTTTTTTTTTATAATTTTCCTACCTACAGTACCATATAAATAAACCTAAAAAAAAAAATAACTACCGAAGTGCATCTGAAGAAAAAAAAACATGACCACAAAACCAGTCAAGATTTTTTATACCGTTAGGAACACCACTAAAAATCTACTGACAATCAGGCAGAAATATTGTCCATTTCTTCCATAGCGCAATCTTTCATTCTCTTCAAACCATCTACTTAGCGTTTACTTTCGTTCTATTTCATTCTTCTATATCCTCAAGTCTATAGCTACATTTACCACTATCAAATTCTTCCACCTTTCCCCCCCCCCTATCCTACTCAATCCCTTCTCTGTTTCCATTCACTCTTCTTTAATAGCTTACATGCCACTTTCTACCACTTTGGCACTTTCATACAACTCCTTGCCTCATCTGCTACTGCATTCATTCCACAAATATCCTTTCGGGCCTATCTCGTTCTAGTTCAAGGATGATAGACTCTTATCCGTGTTTTTGTCGTCCAAGCATCGTCTTGGTACGAAGACCGTTTTTTCTCGCAATTGAAAACGGATTGGTTTCTGCGACAAAAACACAACAAGCTTGGTAGGGGCCGAAATAATAATCAGTTCAAAACATTGCAAACAATATCACAAAGCTGTATAACACACATTTCACAACAGCAAGTTGTTATTGCAACAAGCAACACAATAACAGCAAGTGTTATTGGAGTGGTTTTCGTAATCCAGGACAGTGCTTGGACGACAAAAACACGACTCTTATCATCCTTAACCTAATAATGTTATTGTCCATGCAAGTTTGGAGCCATAGCATCTTATCTTTTAACCCCTAGAGACCCAGAACGTAATTTTCATTGTAATTTAGCACTCTTAAACGTTTTTTAGTGAATATAAGCAATGTTTTATAGATATGACCTGTTTAGTATCCTTGTCGACTAACTTATTTGGTATTTTCAGTTACTTTCCGTAATTTTATGCCTCTACAACATACAATTTTTTATAGCAAAGGAAAGATCTAGGCGTGAAGGGGTTAATAGGGATCAACATGGACACACTGAACCAACTTGAACACGACTATCTATACGATTTTAAGTGTACTCATCATAATTGGCAGCTCGCTTCGCTCGCTGCCGCTTACCATAAGACCCGTGGAACCAAGTTTCCGCCAAAAAGTGTATAACTAGCCTATTCCTAAATATTGTCGGATTGAGCTGAAATTTGACATGCAAGTAGTGCTGTCAAAATCAATGGTAGTCGTCGTAAGAAATTTTTTGCGTAAAACAAGCCCTTAATGAGTAATTAGCGTAAACTACTCCTAATTATTGTCGGATTGAGCTGAAATTCGAAATCCAAGTAGTGCTGTCAAAATCAATGGGGGGTCTGTCAAACAATTTTTTTGCGTAGAACAAGCCCTTAATGAGTAATTAGCGTAACGAGTTAATTGGCTGGAACGTGGCTCGCTGCCACGTTCCAGCCGCAAGAACTGAGCCAAAAGCAAAGGGGCCAGAGGCTGGACGCCTATACTTGATGCATGTGCTGTTAGGGCTATAATGATGTTGCATTACCTAGGTGCCATTTTTACTTACCTATCCATTGCCCTCCTCAATATAGCTATACATCCAAATGACTTCATCCTTTACATAAGAACATAAGAAAATAAGGAAGCTAAATGAGGCCGTGAGACCTACACATGGTAGTTCCTGTTTACCTTGCCTGCTTAAGGTCCATTCACACATATCAGTGCCGTGTACGTTCAGTCCATCAGTGTCAGCGAAAAAAAATATCGTTGAATTGAATTTGGCGGATGCATTCACACATGTCCGATGCAGTACCGTGTTTTGACTCTCAGTGTCAGTGACGTGAAGTTGCATATCGTCGCCACCAATATTTTTTTAGTTTTTGACGGACGTCGGACAAGTGTTTGGAGTTTTTGGACAAAAATTAACGATAAACTTTTTATTGAATTGGTTCGAAATCATTCTGTTCTGTATGATTCATCACAACCAAACTATATGGACAGTAGTTTCAAACAAGCTATTTGGAATAATTTAGGACAAGAAATAAAAGTAGATGGTAAGTACTGTACTTTTTTCTTTACGTAGTTGATATACTGAATGTAGGCTACATACAATATTTACATGTAAAAATTACTACGTATATAAGCTAGTCATAGTCACTATTTTCATCCGAGTTTCGATTGATATTTCAACGATTGATCGAGATTTCGATGATTCATGAATAATCACGCCTCATGTACCCACTGCCTTTTCTTCACCTTATGTTCAACCTCTTCTTCCTCATCCAAAATTATGGCAATCATTGTCATCTCCATGTCTGTAAACTTTGCCATCTTGAATATCACTGACTTCAAACAACGGAGTCACTATGGATATGTGTGCATAGACATCACTGATGCGTCACGGATATCACGGACACTGAACTGACACGGCACTGATACGCCACTGATATGTGTGAATGGTCCTTAACTCTCTCCCTTCATGCTTCCAACTTGCACAAAATTGACCAGATACCAGATTCAGATTTAAGTTTAATACAGACATTGCATTTGGCTCTCGCTGCTCTATAAACTTTGGAATTAAATCATAGTTTCTCATAGATATCAAAAGTTTACTTTTACCCGTTCTTACTTTTTATTTATTACAAACCGTATTGTATCAATATTTATTGTCCATTAGTTTTATTGCAAACCTCTAAACACTCCGGTATATCATGAGCAAACGACAGTAATCACCTTGAATTATCTCTGCTCATCTCCAGTTCCACATTATCAAACATTACTCGTATTTTCTTATCTAGTTAGCATTCAGATACATAACAGTAACTCAACTTAATCGTAAGTTAACTCATGAATAAGTACAGAATCTTTGTCATCACATAAATAAAAGTAGCTTTTCTGACCATTTTCTGAATACCTCTTTAGAAGTGTATTTCCTGCACACACACACACACAAAGACATACAGACAGAGCCATTGCATAACATCATAAGACCAACTCATAAAGACACATTCATGTATACAAAAACATTTAATTCCAAATAAACACAAGTTTACAAAATTTCCAAGCTCTAAATTAATCAGTGGGGGAGAGAGACTGTGCCAAAAAATTCATCTGAACAGAGAGGTTATCGGTTGAGGAGAGAAAGAAGAAGGTCAGGAACTAGCTAATCTTTCCAGCACTCTGAGGTAATGCTCTTCCAGCTCAGAGTAAAGCCGCTCCAAACTTTCCAGCCGTTTTTCCCTGCTGGTAATGCTTAGTGTGGCAGCAAATTCTTCAGGTTTTAAGACCCTTCTCAGCTTCTCCATATCCCTGTCTTCTTTCTGCAAGTAACATGAGAAAATAAGGAAGCTACAAGAGACCGTGAGACCTACACGTGGTAGTTCCTGTTACTTAACACTACCTACATCCATCTTTTATCCCCATCTATGAACTTATCCAGCCTCCTTTTAAAGCTCCCTAATGACTCTGCACTAACTACCTGTCTACTGAGTCCATTCCAATCGTTTACCACCCTATTTGTGAACCAGTTTTTCCCTATTTCCTTTTTAAATCTGCGCTTTTCCAGTTTGAATCTGATACTTCTTGTTCTACCCTGATTACTTGCCGTGACCATCAAAGGAACACTGAAACATTGTTATATATTCTCTCTCCACCTCTTCGCTACCATCACCACCACCATCACCATCACAAGCCATCATCACACTCTCCCTACCACTATTCACCACCATAACAAGCCATCACCACTATCCACCACCATAACAAGCCATCACCACTCTCCCCACCACTATTCACCACCATAGCAAGCCATCACCACTCTCCCCACCACTATTCACCACCATAACAAGCCATCACCACTCTCCCCCACCACTATTCACCACCATAACAAGCCATCACCACTCTCCCCCACCACCATAACAAGCCATCACCACTCTCCCCCACCACCATAACAAGCCATCACCACTCTCCCCCACCACCATAACAAGCCATCACCACCATAGGTGGGCATTATCGCGCGATAAATTATCGCAATAACGATATCGGGTTATCAGTTATCCGATAATTTTTTCCCCGCGTTATCGATTCATCGGTATCGCCGATACTTTTGGTTCCAAACTAGCGATAATCGATAATTTTATTTTTTGGTTCCAGGTTAGCACAGGGGCGAGCCGCGTGTGCCTTGGAGGCAGAAATAGGTAGGAGGTCCGAGCTGGGAACCGAACAACGGTCTAAACCCAGCTAACTGTCTTGACGTCTTCTCAAAACGTTCGCTCAGCTTCAGTCTCTCACCAGCTGTCGGACGGGGAGGTGTTGCTCCTGCGCGCTCCCGGTTTTACGCGTTCTTTGATGATTTTTTTCCCTATGTTCATACACACTGGGGGTCATCACAGGTCAACCAAGTTCAAGGCTGCTCACATTGTGAAGGTGTGGCTGCAGGCCAAATGGACAGACAGTCTGGCAGCCTTCAACAGTGAGAAGGTGCTCATTGACCTCTTCTTGAGGTACAATACGGCGATGCCGTCCAGCGTCGCGGTGGAGCGCTTGTTCTCCCTTGGCAAGGACATCAACAGGGCCAAGAGGAGCTCCCTGTCTGATGAAAACTTCAACATGCTCATGTTTATGAAGGGGAACATGCTGCAGAACCTGGTCTAGACTGTGGCTGTGCAAGACATTTTTAGTAGTTTAAACTTTCAAATGTAGTTATTTTACTTAAAAACAGTACTTTTCATTAGTGAAGAGACAGGATAAACATTGAATTTAGAAGATATTAGTGTGCAAAAGGTAAATGAAGGGTTTTCTAACAGTTTACTGATAGCATTTAAAGTAATCGTACAGACCCAATTTTTTTTTGCCTAATTATGTTGAATACATAATTCATTCAAAACACCTAATCCACCAAAAAAAATTGATTTCCAGGCCTTATTTCCGTAAAAACACGACTTTTGTAAAAAGCGCGCTTAAAAAAAAATCTTCCTTCCAACAGGGCTACGACTGTTATTGATGACGTCAGAACAGGGACGCCCGCAGACACTCTGTCTGACACCTGTCGGCAAATGTTATGATGAGCGATTGTACTTCGGTGTCAGACAGTGAATCTGTCGCTGTGACAGATCTAGAGTACGATGCTCAATCTGACACCGAAAGAAATGACGCTGGTCGCGTATACTATGAGGAAAACGAACCTCAGATTGTCATGGAATCCTATATGTTTGAGCCCGAGTACGAGGTGGATGAACAGGTGTTAGCAGAGCCTGAGGTTCAGCAGGAGGACCTGGCACTTCTCCAAAACATAGATTGGTAAATAAGGTTAAACCATGTGTGTGTGGGAATCACAATGAAGGTACTTTCGAGAAAATCCTATGGTTAGTTTTGGAGCTACAGTCAAACGTCATTACTCGGAAACCACATACTAGCATTAACTACAGCATAGAGTTGGAAAATATGCGGGCGGGAAGGCAGAAAGTGTGACAGCCACACCACCACAGGGTCTCTCACCACAGGGCACGCCCACTCCACAACTGGTTTACTTGGTTTACTTGGTCTTGTTAAGAGGCAAAGCCTCACAGTCGTGGTGGTCCACCACTGCTGCCAGTCCTGGCGTCCCTGTCTAACAGGGCCACCTGGTCTGGTATGGTGTTGGACTGAGTCACTGTCTTATGGGGGGGGCGCCGCCCTTGTCCAGCACACCCGTGTACACAGGCTCACCTCACACTCGTCGTCCCAACCCACACACTGGGTAGGCGACTAGTCGCGCTGCACACTCTCACCCAGTCTTTCACCCGCTGTTCACTACACACCGTTTCTCAACACAACTGCTCGCCCCAACACACTATAGGTGTGTATCACCCTACACACGCCACTCCTTTCCGTGTGCAAACTTTTCTCGAAAGGCACAGCTGTCTTGCTGCACCCATAAAGGATGCATGCATGTGGCATATAGCAAAAAAAATCTATCAGAAACACTCAAATATCTCCAAGTACTATATTTATCTCTGTGTTTACGTGCCTCTCTGATCAGCGCGGGAAGATGAGCTTCCCTGATGCTACGTCACCGAGCCTGAGCCTGAGCGTCTGCAAACCTTGAGAGCGTTTTGAAAACTCGGGGAATTTGCAATTTTGATTGCGGATTATTTAAAAACGGCTGACTGGATACAAAAAGTGACGACATATTGTTGATATACTCGTTAATGGCTATGATTTGATTGCATTAAATCAGGAATGATGAAATGGTCTGGACGATTACGTTAAGATTTTTTATTTAAAATATCAATATCGTTATCGCTAGTATCGGAATTTTGGATTTATCAATTCATCGGTTATCGCCTTAGCGGGCGATAAATTTATCGCCAGTTATCGATTATCGGTTATCGCCGATAAGGTTATCGTGATCGATTTATCGGTTATCGTGATAATTTTTTTCGTTATCGCGCCCACCTATGATCACCACTCTCACCACCATAACAAGCCATCACCACACTCTCCCTACCACTATTCACCACCATAACAAGCCATCACCACTCTCTCCCTACCACTATTCACCACCATAACAAGCCATCACCACACTCTCCCTACCACTATTCACCACCATAACAATCATCCCTATGCCACCAACACTGCCTCCCTTGCACTCACCTTGTACTGCACATTGAGTCTGTTCTTGATGTCCAGGCGGTACTGCAGGTAAGGTTCCTTCTCCGCTCGGTTTGTGTGGTGCAGACGGAGGATTTCATAGACTTTCCGCACCTGACGCTAGGGAAAGCAAAGACAGTCTTGTTTAACCCCTTGAGGCCCAGAGCGTATTTTCCATTTTAACTTGGCTACCAGTAGACAATTTTAATGAATGTAATTAATATGCTATAGATATGACCTGTTTAGTACCCTTGTCGACTAACTAATTTGGTACATTAGGCTACTTTTCGTAATTTCATACCTAACAACAGACTATTTTCATACAGCAAAGGAAAGATCTGGGCGTGAAGGGGTTAAGCAGTAGTTACACACACACACACACACCACACACAAAAAAAAAAAAGGGTAGGGGGAAGTGCCATTTGTAGTTTCATGTTCTATAAGAGTGCCATTTTTAGTCTCCTGTTCTATAAGAGTGCCATTTTTAGTCTCCTGTTCTATAAGAGTGCCATTTTTAGTCTCCTGTTCTATAAGAGTGCCATTTTTAGTCTCCTGTTCTATAAGAGTGCCATTTTTAGTCTCCTGTTCTATAAGAGTGCCATTTTTAGTCTCCTGTTCTATAAGAGTGCCATTTTTAGTCTCCTGTTCTATAAGAGTGCTATTTTTAGTCTCCTGTTCTATAAGAGTGCCATTTTTAGTCTCCTGTTCTATAAGAGTGCCATTTTTAGTCTCCTGTTCTATAAGAGTGCTATTTTTAGTCTCCTGTTCTATAAGAGTGCCATTTTTAGTCTCCTGTTCTATAAGAGTGCCATTTTTAGTCTCCTGTTCTATAAGAGTGCCATTTTTAGTCTCCTGTTCTATAAGAGTGCCATTTTTAGTCTCCTGTTCTATAAGAGTGCCATTTTTAGTCTCCTGTTCTATAAGAGTGTCATTTTTAGTCTCCTGTTCTATAAGAGTGTCCATTTTTAGTCTCCTGTTCTATAAGAGTGCCATTTTTAGTCTCCTGTTCTATAAGAGTGCCATTTTTAGTCTCCTGTTCTATAAGAGTGCCATTTTTAGTCTCCTGTTCTATAAGAGTGCCATTTTTAGTCTCCTGTTCTATAAGAGTGCCATTTTTAGTCTCCTGTTCTATAAGAGTGCCATTTTTAGTCTCCTGTTCTATAAGAGTGCCATTTTTAGTCTCCTGTTCTATAAGAGTGCCATTTTTAGTCTCCTGTTCTATACATAAATGAACACTGACGACAACAGCTGACAAGAGACAACCAAATCAAAAGTTTTCTTGTGCCGTTCACATACAAATCCTGACATGATAATACCAGTGTCAGCATAGTATGGGGCTCCAATATCATAAATTTGCATTGAAATATATTTATAACACAAGGCCATATACTACAAATGCTTAAATTTGTAATATATGGCCTACTTTTGTACTAAAGCACCAGTAACCCCTTGAGACCCAGAACATAATTTCCATTGTAATTTGGCTACCATCAGATGACTTTTAGTGAATATAAGCAATATTTTATAGATATGACCTGTTTAGTATCCTTGTCGACTTACTAATTTGGTATATTCAGTTACTTTTCGTAATTTTATGGCTAACAACATACAATTTTCTATAGCAAGGGAAAGATCTGGGTCTCAAAGGGTTAAAATCATGGAGGTAGTATGGGTGGAGACGCCCTGAGCCGCGCGGGTTGAAGCCAAGTCGGCCATATTGCTGTGGGTTACGGGAGCCCACAACTCTACTGCCAAGAAGAGATAAATCATCCCATGGAAGTATTTTGAGATTCCTGGGAGTAACGTCAGTCCATTCTAAGTGCAAACAGTGTAAAAAGTGAAAAGAAAGAGTGGGTATCTCAGTCACCCAGTTATGACATTGCCCACAGCAGTATGGCAGACGGGGGAGAGCGGTGGCTTCACCAGACAACACAGACCGCGCGGCTCAGGGCGTCTCCACCCATACTACCTCCATGGTTAAAATGCACTGTACCTTATTCAGTTTGAGTTTCTTCTTTGCTTCTTCCACCATGGCTGCAGAAAATCCCTCATATAGCTTGGCCTTATCAAAGCTATCGAGGGTGAGGCAGTTTTTGGCATCTACAAAGTCCCTCAGCCGAGCAAAGTTGTCTGATGGATCCTCCACTGCAAGAGAGAACATTGAATCATTGGGCTGATTATTTTCTTCATCATATCAGGCGCCTAGAATTGAAACGGCACAAGCGCCACTTTTAAAAAACTGAGAAAAACGCGCTTAAAGTTTAATCTAATATCTTCATTTGTTGCTGATTTACTTTGAAAACACTTTGGGTGCATTTTTTTTCATTGATAAAAAGTGGCGCTTGTGCCGTTTCATATCTTGATTTTCTTAGATTAAACTTTAAGTGCGTTTTTCTCAGGTTTTTAAAAGTGGCGCTTGTGCCGTTTCAATTCTAGGCGCCTGATATCTTTATCCATGTGATGAGCTATCCTTATGTTCCTCATCATTCTATGTGTATCATTAAATGCATTATTCATAACATAAGAACATAAGAAAATAAGGAAGCTACAAGAGGCTGTGAGACCTACACGTGGTAGTTCCTGTTACTTAACACTACCTACATCCACCTTTCATCCCCATCCATGAATTTATCCAGCCTCCTTTTAAAGCTCCCTATTGACTCAGCATTGACCACCTGACGACCGAGTCCATTCCAATCATTCACCACCCTATTTGTGAACCAGTTTCTCCCTATTTCCTTTTTAAATCTAAGCTATTCATGTGCTTCTCTGGCAATAGATCATTCTAGAACACTATTCCCAAGTCAATCTCTTCATTTTTTTTAGTGTTAATACATCACTTCCCAGGTAGTGTGTCCAGCTACCTTAGATAACAGTAAAGTCGCCAGGACAACTTTTTTTTCTGTTTACAGACGTGTGGTGGCGTTAATACTTACATTTCTACATCCATGATTTCAGGAAAGTTAGAAGGGGCTATCTGGAGAGTCTGTGTCATTTTGTGTCTTCATCTGTCATATTAGGGCTATAAATGAACAAATTACAAAAATATCTACAAAGTGGCTACCAACAGTAGAGTCGCCATCTAGTGTTTATTTACTGAGTGTCGTACCGCTGTCGTCGTCGCCCGAAAAAAAAAATGCGTAGCGAAATTTGAAACCGTCTATACTTGCAGATACAAAGCATAAAACAACACTGAAACAGGGTAGATTATACAGTCATGATCTAAACTAGTGTATTATCTTCAGTGGCACATAAAAATCAGTAGTGATGCTATAATTCGTAACATATGGCGACTGGCGACATCACTGCAGGTGGCGACTTTACTGTTATCTACGGTAGGACTCTTTCCACTTTTCTCCATTTCCAGTACATGAGGTTTACTTGCAATAAATTCCATTTCCCAATTTTTACTCCATTCAGTGCCACCTTCCACCATTGTGGCCTGCAGACCGCAAATAACTCCAATGCCGGTGTATCTTTTGACCAATATAAACTTCTCAATAGATAATTTAGCTCTGTACATGAGACGGGACCCCTCTGTGCATTCCTAAACATTTCCCACTACCACAAATAGGCCTATCCTCGTTCCATCAGCTGATCTGATTAACCTAAGGAACAAAAGTGTGTGTGTGTGTGTGGAGTTATCAACCATAATCCATCTATCCATACTTCTCATCCCCCACTCCTTTCATGGACTCGCTACTCAATGGGGAGTGACCACATCAGGCAATGTTTCAATATCTGTATTAACTGTTTCAAAATTTCCTGCTTCATGTTAATTGTTGAATTCCCCTCACTTGAAAGTACTATGAGAAAATAGCCTTCCTTCTTTCCTCCCACTGATTACAGTATCATGTTTACTTCATTTTAGAAACAACAGTTAGAGACCTGAGACAAAACTTTCACAACTCTTTTGTTCATTACATCCCTTCCCATTTTACTTTTTAATTTCTTTTTTTACATTTGAGCCTATAGCACGTGTAGGCAGTGACCTCCAGGGGTGGGATGGCAGGCCCTGGAGGTTCACTTGAGGTTCACTTGAGGTTCACTCATTTTAAAGACAAAATAGTTAGAGACCTGAGACAATTGAGGACTATGATAGTTGGCCCTCGCCCTTGGTGGCGCAGGCCGGATTGATTATAGTGACGCAGCCTGTGATTAGTGGCTCATGCTGCCCCCTATTTCCTCTGATGCACTCGCATCGAAGGTAGAGTTAATGGGCAGCATGTGGGTGTTCTTACGCCACTCGACGGTTGCAAAGAGATCTTAAGTGGATATTCGCCCTCATTGGGGATCGAACTCGGGTCACCGAGCACGCCACTCGGAGACGCTAACCACTCTGTTACCGCCTCCCCATCTATCAACCACAGGAACACAACAACAACAGACACAATTAATGGCCTTTGCAGTGGCTCACCTGTGATATCCAGCACTCTGGCATCACTCTGGTAGTTGGAGTAGATGGTGTTCAGCATTTCAGCACCAAGTCCCAAGCGCTGGAAGGGCGGCAGCACCAGCATCTGGGATATCCGCGGCCGCACGTTGGCTGGGTAGGCGTAGTACTCATAGACAGTGGTGTAGCCGGCGAATGCATACTGCTGCCTCCCCTCCACCTCATACTTCTCATAACTGTGGGGTAAAGATCACATTGCATTGCCATTATCACTAGTATGTGCTTCTGAACAGAAATGGAAACAATGAACATAAGAAAATAAGAAAATAAGGAAGCTACAAGAGGCTGTGAGATCTACACCAGGTAGTTTCTGTTACTTAACACAACCTACATCCACCTTTCATCCCCATCCATGAATTTATCTAGCCCCCTTTTAAAGCTCTCTAATGACTCCGCACTAACTACCTGTCTACTAAGTCCATTCCAATCATTTACCACCCTATTTGTGAACCAGCTTTTCCCTATTTCTTTTTTAAATCTATGCATTTCCAGCTTGAATCCGTTTTAATATCAACAAAGAGAAGCAAAGACAGTGGCACAAAAATACTTAGAACTCACGTGACAAAGAATCTCCACTTTTCGTCGTCCACGTCAATGTAGGAAGCGGCGTCGATGTACCACAGGATGAAGGTCTGGAAGTGTTCATGGTAGGGCAGGAAGCCGGGGGTTGAGGCACAGCAGCGGTACACCTCAAAGGTCTTCTCCTTGCCTTCCTCTATGAATACAGAGTGGGACAGATGAAACACAACATAAGAAACATTAGAAAATATGGAAGCTAAAAGAGGCCGTGAGACCTCACTTGAAGACATGAGGACACGTACATAATATAAACTACTGTGCATGCCTCTTTAGTGGCACATACAAGTCTGTAGTGATGCTAAAATTTGTAATATATGGCACCTGGCGACATTAGTGCAGTGGCGACTATAGTGTTATTGACGGTACGCGTTATTCCCGCACCTGTTCTTGCCGTGAACCTCCTCTCCAGGTCTCCGAAGGGCACGAAGGAGGCATCTTTCTGCAGGATGGCTGTGAAGTCCTCCAAGTTAGTCAAGTAGCCAGGTGGAATCTTTTCGGCAATGGGTTTAATCACCTCATCAGGCTGTGGGAAAGTGAGCCTCGTTATAAGAACACAAGAAAATAAGGGAGCTACAAGAGGCCGTAAGACCTACATGAGGTAGTTCCTGTTACTTTAACACTACCTACATCCACCTTTCATCCCCATCCATGAAATTATCCACCCTCCTTTTAAAGCTCCCTAATGACTCCGCACTAACTACCTGATGACTGAGTACATTGAGGAAAAAGATAACAGAGTGTAACATGGAGCAGAGTTACAATGTGGAATGAATGCAGTAACCGTGCACTAACCTTGATGCCCTCAAATTTATCCGGGTGGACCTTGTCAGCGTAGGTGTGGGCGAGGTAGGTGGTGAGGCGGCCGGCTGAGTAGTACAGCTTCACCTGCAGGCCGCTGTACCCAAAGATCTGCTCACTGAAGTACACAAGAAGGAAGTCAGAGATATGATATCCATTGTCCTCGATGCAAATGTTAGCTAATGCCTCCATTAATTCATGCCCTGTATTGGGTAATATACTTTGCAATGGAGTGTCTCCTACAACATCTCAGCTCCTGTAACATACTACTACCAAAAGGAATTCTCTTAAGGAGCAGAATCATTGTGATTTATGACCGAGGCTCATAATCATTCATCTACAATATTTACCCCTTGAGACCCAGAACGTAATTTCCATTGTAATTTGGCTACCATTAGACAATCTTTAGTGAATATAAGCAATATTTTATAGATATGGCCTGTTAAGTATCCTTGTCGACTAACTAATTTGGTATATTAAGTTACTTTTCGTAATTGTATGGCTAACAGACAATTTTTTTATAGTAAAGGAAAGATTTGGGCATGAAGGGGTTAATGATGCAGTAGTGCACACACAAAGTGTCATGTGCTTCACCCAGAAAAACCTGTCGTTACACATTGTACTGTAAGGTTTACGACAGGATACTATACTAAATGAAGATAAACTTGCACAACTATACTGTTTTTTTTTTTAAAGAGACAAAAAAAATTGAAGTTTTTAAGTGGATAAAGGGATACAATATAGGCGATGTAGGAAAAGTTCTTATGGCTAGTAAGCAGGGTAGAACAAGAAGTAACGGATTCAAGCTGGAAAAGCGTAGATTTAAAAAGGAAATTGGAAGGAACTGGTTCTCAAATAGGGTGGTGAATGATTGGAATGGACTAAGTCGTCAGGTGGTCAATACAGAGTCTATTGGGGTCTTTAAAAGGAGTCTGGATAAATTCATGGATGGGGAAGAGAGGTGGATGTAGGTAGAGTTAAGTAACAGGGACTACCTCGTGTAGGTCTCGTGGCCTCTTGTAGCTTCCTTATTTTCTTATGTTCTTATGTAAAATCCTGACCCCTTGCTGCTTACTGACTGATATTTGATGCCAGGAGAACGGAATACTATGGCTCTTCAAAATTTCAGCTGTATTTGATCATATTTAACCAAATTATCAGGTAAATATAGGCTCTATTTTAAGCATAAGACCTTAGGATAGAATATAATTTTTGCCCCATTAAAAACAAATAGACTATAGTGACCGTCGGACAGTCACAGATGAACTGCAACCATCAGTCAAGATGTCCCTGGCTGGAGACTAACCTGTCCCCATACACCTGGTGAGACATGTCCGGCTTGAAGGTGACCTCATCGTCCTCCAGGTCTTCAGGTCTGCGCACTGCAATGACAACAACATTTGGAAAGATCTCTAGGTGGTGTGCGTAAAGAACATTCATTAGTTAACCCCTTCACGCCCAGATCTTTCCTTTGCTATGAAAAATTGTATGTTGTCGAGCCATAAAATTACGAAAAGTAACTGAATATACCAAATTAGTTAGTGGACAAGGATACTAAACAGGTCATATCTATAAAATATTGCTTATATTCACTAAAAATTGATTAATGGTACCCAAATTACAATGGGAATTACGTTCTGGGCCTCAAGGGGTTAAAAACTAAACTGAATTATTACCAAGTGTGCTAAACAGACTCAGTTGTGGTGCAAATACTTACCCATTTTGAATTCCAGAGCCTCATTACTGTCCACCACATAGTACTGGAGGCTGTTCTTGGCTATCACGGACATCCCTGCCAACACAAAGGAGAAATTATTAGCGTCTCACTGCTTTAATGTCTTCATATTACTCTCTTAACCACACACACTCGCATCATCATTATCACCTCAAACTATAAATGAATGCCTACCTCTCCACAGCTTGTACACCCTACATAAAGGTTCCACAGGATAAAGTAAAGGTAAAGACTCATTTATGGCGATTTCTAACCAGGGAAACAATCAAAGTGATATTTTGAAATAACCAGAGACCCCATAGATAAGTGTAAATATTATTAGCACTGCACAATAGTGGCCAGCACAATATACTAATTACCTGTGCAGTTCAGGGCAAGTATGAACATTGAGGGAGACGCACAAGGGCTTTGACATGAAGGAAAAATAGTATTATTTGATTTCGAAGCATCCTGCATTTTTTTTTATGAGACAATTTTGGGGAGACAGCACTTTGAGGACACAAACATATCAAAATCTATTAGAGTATAAATAAAAGGCTTTTATTTATAATAGCGGAAAGTTTTGAACTCAGAAATACCCCGATTTTACCCATTTATCGTGCATGTATTGCCTTTGTTTGGGTGTAATATCCTGCAATACAGATGATAAATTTTGATGTGCATTTAAAAAATTTGATATTTGATTTTCAGCAAATCACCTTTTTTTTTCCCAAGGGGAAATACAAGGGGAAATTTCCCTATACAAGCCAGGGGGATCCCCAAGGGCTTGCCTCCCTGGGTTAAGGGGTTAGGTCTCACGGCCTCTTGTAGCTTCCTTATTTTCTTATGTTTTTATATAATGGATTTTCTTTAATGTCTTCTCTAATTAAACGACCCCCCCCCCCCCCCCCAGCTCGTTCACTAACCCAACCTGGACATTGGTTAACTACCCAATCTGGTAAAATTCTAGAGTCCTTTCCCACCCTTATTAGTGGGTTTATTTCCTCCAGACCTTCACAGATCACTTCAGATGCCTCAAAAAGTAATTATAAACTGGGGGAGAGATGAAATTTCAAAAAAATTACTAACCTAACTTAACCGAACCCGGTAAAATTCTAGTCCTTTCCCGCCCTTAGGTCTCGCTAGGAGGTTATTGGTAAGGTTAGGGTAGGTTACAGTGAGGTTAGGTTAGTAATATCATTTTGGGGGTTCTAGGGGGGTCATTTAGGTCGAGGAGGGGGGGTTGAGGGGGGTATTTCTCCCCCATTCTATAATTACGTTTTATAAGTATCTGAAGGGATCTGTGAAAGTGTGGAGAAAATAAAACCACTAATAAGGGCGGGAAAGGACTCTAGAATTTTACCTTCCAGTTACCTATTTGACTTCTAACATCTCGGTAGCTTTTGTAGTCAAGATTAAAAGCCACATTACAAGGCACGTCTATCCACGCTACCGTAGATAACACTAAAGTCGCCAGGAGAACGTTTTTTTCTATTTACAGACGTGTGGTGGCGTTAATACTTACATTTCTACATCCATGATTTTGGGAAAGTTAGAAGGGGCTATCTGGAGAGTCTGTCATTTTGTCTTCATCTGTGTCATATTATGGCTATAAATGAACAAATTACAAAAATAAAACCGAGTGGCGACGTTGTTAACGGGCTACACTAAGGTCGCCATCTAGTGTTTATGTTTAGAGTGTCCTCCCGCCGTCGTCGTCGCCCGAAGAAAAAAAAAACGAGTATTGAAATTTGAAACCGCATACACTTGCAGATACAAAGCATAAAACAACGCTGAAACAGGGTAGATTATACAGTCATGATATAAACTACTGTGTATCATCTTCAGTGGCACATATACATCAGTAGTGATGCTATAATTCGTAATATTTGGCGCCTGGCGACATTATTGCAGCTGGCGACTATACTGTTATCTACGGTAGGTTGTAGGTAGTGCAGTGGTCACACAGCGTCGCCCAAGGCCTGTCATATCTCGGTTACAGGGAGTTTCGTACACAAGTTGTTTCGTAGCCAGGTTTTGTTAGTTGTTTCGTACACTGATTTGTAGTTTTTCGTACATATCTGGTGTCGTTTCGTAATTCTAGTAATCAAGTTCATCTCCGAGCTGTGTACGAAACGACTATGGTTGCACATACACTAAGAAACAACATTTTGGTGTACGAATCTACTGGTGTACGAAACAACTTGTGTACGAACTGACTGCACCCCCATATCCCTTGGTGTAGCTACAGCGGCTACACTTTGCTATGGGGGGCAGACAAGGCTTGGGCGATACACCATTTCCACAGACAGACTACAAATGAACCCATACCATACATACTCTACAGTTATTAAGTAATGACCTCTGATCACTCTCCCTATTTGTAAGCGTCTATTAACAAGGTAAAAACGTCAAGAAATGAAAGAAACTCACCCGCCATCATGTTACTTGCGCGGGAAAAATTGTTTACGTTTAGAGTTGCCAGTTATACATTTCTTCCTCCCATTTTTCACTTCCTTTGATAGGTTGGGATTATGTAATATATTTATTTGATATAGGCTGTTAGGCTGTTGATATAGGCCTTATTTGATAGGTTGGGATTGTTATAACCTATATTAGATTCTCTTAATATTAATTTCATTCTGCTTCTTCATAATTTTGTCTTCATGTAATATTGTTCCTTAAATTTCGCGTACATGTCCTTGATTTTCTCTGCTAACATGTCCTTGATTCTCTCTGCTAACATGTCCTTGATCCTTTCTGTATGTCCTTGATTATCTCTGCTAACTGTCCTTGATCCTTTATGTGTGTCCTTGATTCTCTCTGCTAACTGTCCTTGATCCTTTCTGTATGTCCTTGATCCTTTCTGTAAGTCCTTGATCCTTTATGCATGTCCTTGATCCTTTATGTATGTCCTTGATCCCCTCTGCATGTCCTTGATCCTTTCTGCATGTCCTTGATCCTCTCTGTATGCCCTTGATCCTTTATGTATGTCCTTGATCCTTTATGTATGTCCTTGAACCTTTCTGTATGTCCTTGATCCTTTCTGCATGTCCTTGATCCTCTCTGCGTGTCCTTGATCCTTTATGTGTGTCTTTAATCCTTTCTGTATGTCCTTGATCCTCTCTCCATGTCCTTGATCCTTTCTGCATGTCCTTGATCCTCTCTCCATGTCCTTGATCCTTTCTGCATGTCCTTGATCCTCTATGTACGTCCTTGATCCTTTCTGCATGCCCTTGATTCTCTATGTATGTCCTTGATCCTCTCTGTAAGTCCTTGATCCTTTATGTATGTCCTTGATTCTTTCTGTATGTCCTTGATCCTTTATGTGTGTCCTTGATCCTTTATGTGTGTCCTTGATCCTTTATGTATGTCCTTGATCCCTTATGTGTGTCCTTGATCCTTTATGTATGTCCTTGATCCTTTCTGTATGTCCTTGATCCTTTCTGTATAGTCCTTGATCTTCTTTATACGTGTCCTTTATATCCTATCTACAGGTCCTTCATCCTTTTACATGTCCTTGATTATTATCATGACCTTCATCCTATCTACCTACAGTCCTCGAGATAAGAATGTACTAAAGTTAAGATCAATTTAAAGACCAATAGATCATTTAAATGCCCATGAAGAGGAAGTGTGCAGTTTGGAATTAGAAAGCAACTTTACGATCTGGACCCAATACATTATAAACATACAAATAAGTGCAGGGCTTTGAAACGGTTTAAGGGAACGAAAACGAAAACCGAAACGAACGAAATTATGCTCGGAATAAAAACGGAAACGAAAACATTATCATACATGTATATATCAGCACAGGATGGATGAAGAATAACATGAGGAGTTCGGCAGGGATGTGTTATCTCTCCAACACTCTTCAACATCTACATGGAGAAACTGATAGTGAGGATCAGAAAGTCAGAGAAGGGAGTCAGAGTGGGGAATAGAAAACTAGGATGTTTAGCCTATGCAGACGATGTAGTTCTCATGACAGAGAGGAAGGAAGACATGGAGGAGTTGCTGGGAATAGTCAACAGTTATGTACGGGAATGGAGCATTAGGTTCAGTGTCAGGAAGAGTAAGGTGATGGAGTTCAACAGCAGAGAGGAATTGGTCAATGGGTTCTAGGGAACAACATTCTAGAGGGCAAAGAAGGAAGCGACCCCGAGCTTGACAGACGACCTACAAAGTGATAATAAGCAGAAAAGGTCACAAGAAGAAGAAGATATTAGCGTTGGTTTGAGGTCAAGAATATGTAAGTCCTACCAGGCTTTACTCGTTTTCTAAATTAAAACAAACGCAAAATACCATTTTCTAAGGATAACTACGTGCTTTAGTACCTATCTTATAGCAACTTCTTTACAATACAGATATTATGCATCTATAATAATATAAGCGAAAGTGTGTGTGTGTGTGTGTGTGTGTGTGTGTGTGTGTGTGTGTGTGTGTGTGTGTGTGTGTGTGTGTGTGTGTGTCCGCTCCAGGTGCCGCCCCCTGTGATGGAATCCCCTCATATGGCACAGTTTTGGAACCGGTCGAGCAGGGGAAGGTTTTAAGCCCATTTATGAGATGATCCGATCACTTTTTTTTTCTTTTTTTTTTAGCAGCCTATTAGCGAGAATTGTGAAAAAAAATGGGTTGCGAGAATTAAGGAAACCTTGATGTAGGGTGATGGGTAATGGGTGAGTGAATGGGTGGGGTGATGGGTAATGGGTGTGGGGTGATGGGTGAGTGAATGGGTGGGGGGTGATGGGTGATGGAATAGATGGGGGGTGATGGGTAATGGGTGAGTGAATGGGTGTGTGGTGATGGATAATGGGTGCGTGAATGGTTGGGGGGTGGTGGGTAATGGGTGAGTGAATGGGTGGGGGGTGATGGGTAATGGGTGAGTGAATGGGTTGGGGGTGATGTGAATAGGTTGGCGTTAATACATACATTTCTACATCCATGATTTAAGGAAAGCTAGAAGGGGCTATCTGGAGAGTCTGTGTTTGGTGGGCCTTCGGCCCACCAAACACAGGTGGTGGGCCAAGGCCCACCAATAGCCCTCCGCAGGAGCTAGCCAAAAAGTCCGCCCGGAGGGCGGCTTTGCGGCTAGTATACATACATACATGCAAGCCAAAAATCAGCAAACCAGCTCGGATCTATTAAGGCCGTGTCACACGGACACTTTTTCCGGCATCTTTTGGTATTTTGCTACCAAAAGATGCCCGTCGGTGAAGTCGATGAAGTCGATGAAGTCGATGAAGTGTGGGGGTAACACCTTGGTATCGGTGATTTTAATTCTGATTCTTGAAGTGTTGTGGTGTTTGTTGCTTGATCACCCCGTTTTGTGCTTATACTTGTAAATGTTATTTTGAAATGTCTTGGTTTTCTTGCTAATCAATGTTCTTGCTGTTTCCTTGTTTTCCACATCAGTAACAAAGTTTGTTTCTTCACATCTGCATCCTGTTCATCTGCTAGGAGTAAAAATGTTGCAAGTTTTACATCATTTGTCAGTGTGTTGTCTTGTAGAAAGTTTAAGTTTTTCCTGATGTCTTTATATTCCTCGCAGTGTAATGGAAGTGTTCTAAAGTTTCATCCTGTCCAGTGTTACATGTCGTGCATGCTGTGTTCCCGTTTATGTGTCTGTTCCTGTAGTTTAGTTTCAGTGTGTTGCTTCTGCATCTTATCAAAGTTGTAGTGGATTCATCATTATCATAAAAGTCTATTTCTTTTATGTGTGTTTTGTATGTTCTGTAAAGTCTAAGTGTCTCTTTTTCAAATAGTTCTGCTTTCCATTTCTTGGTATCATGTTCTTTTAATTTGTCAGTTATTTCTTGTTGTGTTTTCATACTAAGTTGGTATATGTTGGTATTAAGCTCTTTTAAATAACTGTTGACTGTTTTGGTCCAGTAATCTCTCCCATTTTCTAGTCTTTGTAGCAACCATCGTTTCAGTAGATCATTTGTGGAGTGGGCCATAATGTATCTTATGTATGAGAGTTTAGCTTTTGCATCTCTGGTTTTCATCAAAGATGATCCAATTTCTCCTTTAAGGAAACTGTTTGGTGTGTATTTGGGGGCTCGTAGTATTGTTCTGAAAGCTTTGTTCTCTGTTGTTTGGAGTTTTTCTAGGTTGTTACTGTTGTATGGTATGATGCCTTGACAGTAGAGAAGCTTGGGTAACACCACTTGTTTCCAGTATGTTTTCCCAATGAGGAACCTGTTGGTGCTTTTTGCCACTACTGCTGCTGTTACATTGCTCAACCTATGGGCTTCCTTTATGGTTTCTTTCTTGAATTGATCAAAGCATCTTCTTTTGTTGGTGATATTTATCCCCAAGTATTTTATTTCCTTTGTTATTTTGATATCACAGAGATTATCAAGAGCTGTTTCATGGTTGTAAATCATTATATGGCTTTTGTCTTTATTCATCTCCAGGCCACTTGCTCTTGCTGCTTCGATGAGTGTCAATGTCATGTTTAGGGCATCTGATTCACTTTGTGCTAAAATAAGGCCATCATCTGCATAAAACAATGCAGGGATAAAGCATATCTCATCTTTGAATCCAATATTTGTTTGGTTCAGGTGTAGGATGATGATATATGTTATCATTAAGAACAGTGATGTTGCACCATTGCAACCTTGCCTTATTCCGCTGGTGACATCCATGTTTGTTACGATCTCATTGTTTAGATACAGGATGGTCTTGTCATTTAGGTATATGTCACTTATGACGTCAATTATGTGTGGATGTATCCTGAACTTTTTTAGGCATTCTATTAGGGGCTTTCTTTTCACATTGCCCGTAGTGATGGCAAAAAAATGCGCGTTCGTCATACAGCGTTTCGGCTACGAGCATCTTCTACTGGCATCTTCCGGGACCAGCAACCCAATTTTGACAAAACTAACATTATGAATCGTGCAAGAAGACTTCAATCGTATCAATTTCAATCGTATTCTTCAATTCAAGACTTATGAATCGTGCAAGAAGATGCTCGTAGCCGAAACGCCATGTGACGAACGCGCATTTGTTCGCCACCACTACAGGCATCTTTTGGTAGCAAAATACCAAAAGATGCCGGAAAAAGTGTCAGTGTGACACGGCCTTAACACGTCTTGGAACCTGACCTGACACTTTCCTAACGCCAGGCCCCTCCCTGCCCTCCCCTTATCACTGCCGCGGCGCCGCCATACATAACAACACTGCTGATCCTACAACCGCTGCATCTGCTACTGCGGCCTGCCTCTGCCTCACAATAACTGCTGCTGCTGCTACTATTGCTACTACTGCTGTAACTGGCAATACTACTACTGAGAGAATAACGACAACAACATTGACTGCTTAAACTACTACTACTACTACTACTATATTATGACAACCTTCCCCACCACCACTACTACTACTAGCTACTTATACTATACTTATTTATACTTTTACTATGCTACTTCTAGCTACAACTACGCCTGCAGCACCGCACTAGTATAACCACCACACCAACCACATCTCATACCACCTCTGCCTCATACTAGCTACTAATGTCAGGCATATAAAAATGTCATGACACGTATTCACAAACTGATACACGACAAATATAAACTAAAACAAATAAAGAAATGAATAAAAAGCTCTAAACTAATTCCAAAACCGCATGTTCGTTAACATTAGTCCTCCTCCTCCTCCTCTTCCTCCTCCTCCTCCTCCTCCTCTTCCTCCTCTTCTCCTCCTCGGTCATTCCTACTCCTTCTTATTCCTCCCTCGTCTCTCCACTTTTCTCTCTTCCTCAAAAAGTTCAACCTTCCGTCTGCTTTCCATTACCGATGTTTTTGTTCCTCCTCCTCCTCCTCCTCCTCCTCCTTCCCCTCCTCCTTCTCCTCCTCCTCCTCTCTTATGAAGAGAGACTGCGGAAACTTAATATGTTTTCCTTAAAGGATCGTAGAATCCGTGGGGACTTGATAGAAACCTTTAAGATTCTAAAAGGTTTTGATGTCACTAATCAAGAGAACCTATTCGAGCTTTCAACTCAAGTGACAACAAGAAATAATGGTTTAAAACTAAACGGTCAACGTTGCATAACCGATCTCCGTAAAAATTATTTCAATGTTAGAGTCGTTGAACGATGGAACAAGTTACCAGCAAATGTTGTCGGAGCCAGCACAATAACTACATTCAAAAACAGACTTGACGCGCACTGTAAAGTAAATGGGTATTGATAGTGCGAATTCGTATCTAGTCCCCCGTATCGATTAGTTGTAGTGGTAGTGGTAGTTGTAGTTTGTATTTTTCATATCCTATCATTCTGCACTATGAAACTCATGTTCCTATTCTCTTTAGGGACATGGTATCATTTTCCAACTGTTTTCTTATAAGTAGTTGATAGTTAGTAGTATATAGTTCAGCAGATACCCTCGCTATGGACCAATAGGTCTCCTGGTGTCTGTTATTCCTATGTAATCCTATATAATCCTCCTCCTCCTCCTCCTCCTCCTCGTCTTCGTCTTCGTCTTCGTCCTCCTCCTCCTCCTCCTCCTCCCCCTGTTTCAAGTAATCTTAACGTTCTTTCTATTGCTCGTCGAGTAGAGAGAGAGAGAAAGAGAGACACACAAACACACACACACACACACACACACACACACACATACATACATATATACACACACACACACACACACACACACACACACACACACACACACACACACACATACATACATACATACATACATATTACATACACACACACACACACACACACACACACACACACGCATTGGAGGAGACAACTTTGTGTTAATTGTTCCCAGGTAGTTTGTGATTCGTTCTCTATTGTTAGTCACTGTGTACCCCTCTCTCTCTCTCTCTCTCTCTCTCTCTCTCTCTCTCTCTCTCTCTCTCTCTCTCTCTCTCTCTCTCTCTCTCTCTCTCTTTCTCTCTCTCTCTCTCTCTCGCGCCTTAATCACTCTACCTGGCTAATTACCTGCTTGTGATGCACTACGTCACTCATGTGTTGCTATATAAAGCGTCGCCCAGAAGTAGATCAACAGTGATAAATGTTAACATGAAATCGAATCAATAATCGTATTTCAACTTTCATGTGTGTTTGAGAGGAAATCGTAATTCTTGTTTGTGTGTGTGTGTGTGTGTGTGTGTGTGTGTGTGTGTGTGTGTGCGTGTGTGTGTGTGTGTGTGTGGCTGTGTGTGTGTGTGTGGCTGTGTGTGTGTGTGTGTGTGTGTGTGGCTGTGTGTGTGTGTGTGTGTGTGTGTGTGTGTGTGTGTGTGTGTGTGTGTGTGTGTGTGTGTGTGTGTGTGTGTGTGTGTGTGTGTGGCTGTGTGTGTGTGTGTGTGTGTGTGTGTGTGTGTGTGTGTGTGTGTGTGTGTGTGTGTGTGTGTGTGTGTGTGTGTGTGTGTGTGTGTGTGTGTGTGTGTGAATAGAATAGAATAGAATATAATTTATTATTGCTCAGACTTTATAAATAAAGTATGGAGCACAGCTACTATAAGATACAATACATTTGGCAGGACATTTCAAACGATACCAATAAGATAAGTGTGCATACATGCACATACAGATAAGTACTACGTAAACTAAAAGTTAGGAGAAATCCATTTCATTTCAAATCCATGTCAATTTCCAAAACTAAGTGACACATAGAAAAATATAAATAAAGATAACTAATAATCAGATATACTTGTTAGCTTATCTAAACATGCTCAAAATTGATCTGATGAATGACAAGTTCTTCAAAACATTCACACTGGTACTTTGCATTAACGCAACATACTTAAAATGCGTTGGCCTAATTGTGTAGTATTTCTGGATATACATATCCCGCAGCCTTACAATTTCCTCGTTAGTACATTCGAATAGGACATGAAATTCATCTCCTACAACATTAGCAATACACTTGCTACAAAGACGATCTTCTCTGTTTACACCTGTGTATCTACCAACATTTATTGGTAGTCTATTGTTGCTTGTTCTGAATCTAGATACCTGGATGCGAATACTTTTCGGTATTTTGACGAGGTACACCTCCATACCATAAATCTGCTTAAATATATTGTAGTTACTGCATAATGATTTTGTTGATAAATTATGATGCCAGGTAGTAATCCACTGATCCTTTAATCTCACTTCAACTGCTTTCTTAAACCATGTAGTGTTGGGCACATTTTGTGATAACCACATCCCTGACATACCACACTCATTACATATATTCTTAATGCAGGCAACCCATGGAGAAGTGTATAACCCTAACATATCCAAATGCAACAAACATTGATACATTAGTGCCGACCGGGGTAATTTGGTCCTTCCAACGGACCGGTTCTATTCGGACCGCCATTTTTGCTTTGGTGTTTGTTTCAATATAAATAAGAGTGTAACAGTTTTGAATATCCCATGTAGTAAAACAACCATTTTAACATTTCTAGTATTAATATGAATATAAATATCGATATGTAACTGAACCCAGAAACCAAAATAGAAAATGAGTAAAATGACAGCAAAAAAAAGTTGCGGCAAAGTTTGTTTACAAAATCAGCTGATTTGGCAAACTTTCATGGGATTCAAATACGAGACTGAGTACATTCTTGTAAATAAGCGTATATATAGTGTTTTTCCTCTACTTTAACATGAAAATATAAAAAATGCTCTATCTTGTCTCATTTTCGTATGATCAATGCTCAGTTTGGATCCGTATTTACCCCGGTGACAAAAACACTCGTGGGGTAAATTGGACCCAGTGTAATGTACCCCTCACGGCATATCACGGTGAGGATTAACTGCTTATTTGCACTTGTTTCTTTTGTTTCAGATTGTTGAATGCTAATATGGAATTAGTATAAGGGTGCTGGTATATAAATTAAGGGTAAATTTTTACTCAAGGACCAGAATTCTCTACACAATTGGGAGAATGATTTCTGTTTACCTTAATGGCTACGGTAAATGTGCAGTTTCAACCAATACTTCCTATAAACCAATACTCTCCTGACATAACTGGGGGGCTATGCCCCCCCATACCTCCTTGCTAGTTAACTAACCTAACATGGGCATTTATTACGTAACCTAACGGTATTATTTTACATTAGGACCGAAATTCCCTACACAATTGGGAGTGTGGTTCTGTTTACCTTATTTAATTCTAGGAAACATTTTCTCTATGAGTTTCCGTCGCAAATCATTACTTTCGAAGATAATGACATGTTCATAGGGAGATGAGAGCCAAGTGTTTACGTGCGCCTGACTCTTCTTCCTCTTGTGGCCTGCATCGCCTCTGCTCTTTCCTTGCCGCGGACACTTTTTTAATGCAGATTTGACATTAGTTTGGAGGTTAAAGCGTGTGTTAGGTTAGGTTAGTGAGTCAAAAGGTGGGGTTAGGTTAGTTTAATTTTCATATCTCCTATACACTCGGATCTCCTTCCTATTAAAAACATCTTATATCCAAAAGAAGTGCTTTGTGACGGAAGCTCATAGAGAGAATGTTTCCTAGAATCCAATAAGGTAAACAGAAACCATACTCCCAATTGTGTAGGGAATTCTGGCCCTAGTGTAAAGTATTACTAAATTAAGTAACAATGCTTAGAAATTATAAAAGAAAAACTAACATAGACCTAGAAAAAGAAGAAAGACTAGGAACTCAAAGACTGGACCCCAAACGTGTGGTGTTGCTCATCCTTTCCGCCTCCCCAGAGAATGTGAAGAACAGCTCACAGAATGTTTGATAGTGTCCATGGGCATGGTATGACATGTTGTTTAAGTTTTTGGAGTTTGTCAAATTTGTAAGAAATATATATATTTTTTTTATATATATATGACCAATTTACCCCAGAGTTAGGTCCGATTTACCCCATTTAGTGTAACAATGCGGTCCGCACTTCGCAGTATATTGCTAACAGAGCTATAATGGAAATTTGTTCAAACTTTAATGACATATAGGTAGTGACCCTCCTATGATTGTATTAACTTTTTGTTTGTTTATTTCAATAGATATGGAAACTAGATCAAAGTTTGTCAAAACCAGGACCAAATTACCTCGGTCGGCACTATATAGCATAATTTAGTGTTTTTACCTGAAATTAGCCGAGACCAGTAACCTAACATTCTGCACTTTATATGAATTTCCAGTGGGTACACTCCAAGTTCACCATATACCATATCATTGCTAGCGTTTTTATGAACACACAACATCTGTTTTAAGAATTTTAAGTGTAATATCTCTAGCTCTCTAATCCTATAGTCTCCCCAAATCTCAGCTGCATAGGTCAGTACTAGTAACACCATGGTATTAAATAATTCCAATTGCATATCAACTGGCAAGTCAAACTTTCTACATTTACCTATTAGTGAATACATTGCTCTTGTTGCTTGTTCTTTCAAATCTAGCTCTCCTTTACGGAACCTGCCATTGTAATTAAATAATACCCAAAGATACTTGTAATCTTCTACCACCTCAACTTTTCATAACCAATTCAAATTTATAATTACTTAGATGATTTTTTTCCCCTACTGAACACCACTATTTTTGTTTTGTTACAATTAATTTTTAATTTCCACTCATTACAGTAAGTATACAATGCTATCAGAGCCTGCTTCATTCCTTCCTCACTGTCACATAATATAATTGTATCATCTGCGTACATTAGAACAAAAAGTTTCAAATAGGAGTTTATCAAATCATGCCCAAAAAATCTAGAAAATTGCAGTTACATTCAAGTAATTTACTTTCAATATCATTAATGTAAAAAGCGAAAAGCAGGGGCGACAAATTTTCCCCCTTGCCTTACTCCCATGTTGCATACAAATGTATCAGACATCTCTTGGTTTAACATTACACAAGACCTGATGTTACTATACATATTTCTGATTACATTAAGTATTTTCCCATTCACTTTCTCCCTTACTAGCTTGTACCACAAACCCTCACGCCACACCATATCAAAGGCTTTCTTGTAGTCTACGAATAAACAAAAAAGCTTCTTTTTTCTCCAGTTGAACAAATCAATTACGCATTTAAGCAAAATATATGGTCTAAAGTAGAGTACTCATGCCTAAAACCAGCTTGTGTTTCATTAATAATATTGCTAGTATCAGAATATTTAGTTAGTCTATCATTGGGGTATAGAGGTGAACAGTTTACCCAGGCAGCTAAGCAGGGTGATGCCCCGGTAATTATTGGCGTCTTGAATGTCTCCTTTGTTTCTTATAGAGTGGCACTACCCATACAACCAGCCACTCGATGGCATGATACCACTATCAAATATCTTATTAAATAGCTTGACATATAGAGGGAACAGAATGTGCTGAGTACTTTTAATATATTCATTTAATATCATGTCAGTGTGTGTGTGTGTGTGGCTGTGTGTGTGTGTGTGTGTGTGTGTGTGTGTGTGTGTTGTGTGTGTGTGTGTGTGTGTGTGTGTGTGGTTGTGTTGGTGGTGTGTGTGTGTGTGTGTGTGTGTGTGTGTGTGTGTGTGTGTGTGGTGTGTGGCTGCTGTGTGTGTGTTGTGTGTTGTGTGTGTGTGTGTGTGTGTGTGCGTGTGTTGTGTGTGTGTGTGTGTGTGTGTGTGTGTGTGTGTGTGGTGTGTGTGTGTGGGTGTGTGTGTGTGTGTGTTTTGTGTGGTGTGGGGTGTGTGTGGGGTGTGTGTGTGTGTGTGTGTGTGGTGTGGTGTGTGGTTGTGTGTGTGTGTGTGTGTGGGCTGTGGTGTGTGTGTGTGTGTGGGGTGTGTGTGTGTGTGTGTGTGTGTGTGTGTGTGTGTGTGTGTGTTGCTGTGGTTGTGTGTGTGTGTGTGTGTGGTGTGGTGTTGTGTGTTGTGTGGCTGTGTGGTGTGTGTGTGTGTGTGTGTGTGTGTGTGTGTGTGTGTGTGTGGTGTGTGTGTGTGGTGTGTGTGTGTGTGGGTGTGTGTGTGGTGTGTGTGTGTGTGGGTGTGTGTGTGTGTGGGTGGGGTGTGGGTTGTGGGTGTGTGGNGCTTTTGCATCTCTGATTTCATCAAAGATGATCAATTTTCCTTTAAGGAAACTGTTTGGGTATTGGGGGCTCGTAGTATTGTTCTGAAAGCTTGTTCTCTGTGTTTGGAGTTTCTAGGTTGTTACTGTTGTATGGTATGATCCCTTTGACAGTAGAGAAGCTTGGGTAATACCACTGTTTCAGTATGTTTTCCCAATGAGGACCTGTTGGTGCTTTTGCCACTACTGCTGCTGTTACATGCTCAACTATGGGCTTCCTTTATGGTTTCTTTCTTGAATTGATCAAAGCATCTTCTTTTGTTGGTGATATTTATCCCCAAGTATTTTATTTCCTTTGTTATTTTGATATCACAGAGATTATCAAGAGCTGTTTCATGGTTGTAAATCTTTTATATGGCTTTTGTCTTATTCATCTCCAGGCCACTTGCTCTTGCTGCTTCGATGAGTGTCAATGTCATGTTTAGGGCATCTGATTCACTTTGTGCTAAAATAAGGCCATCATCTGCATAAAACAAGGCAGGGATAAAGCATATCTCATCTTTGAATCCAATATTTGTTTGGTTCAGGTGTAGGATGATGATATATGTTATCATTAAGAACAGTGATGTTGAACCATTGCAACCTTGCCTTATTCCGCTGGTGACATCCATGTTTGTTACGATCTCTTTGTTTAGATACAGGATGGTCTTGTCATTTAGGTATATGTCACTTATGACGTCAATTATGTGTGGATGTATCCTGAACTTTTTTAGGCATTCTATTAGGGGCTTTCTTTTCACACTGTCAAAGGTTTTCTTGAAATCTATAGCGATGGTTATTAATGGTCTCTTCATCTTGAAAGACTGTTCGATGCAGTAGTTTAAAGAAACAGGTTGTCTTCGATGCGTCTTTTCTTGGTAAATCCAGCTTGTAGTTCATTATCTTGTTGATTTTTGTGCATTTTGATAGTCTATTTTGCTTAGTATGGCCATAAACAATTTGTAGGAAGAGTTGAGCAGGGCGATGGGTGGTAGATCACTTACTGTAGGTTTGTTCTTTTTGTCTATCATTATAGTTTTTGATAATTTCCATTTTTGAGGTACAGTTCCACTTGTTAATATGTTGTCGAAACATGTTTTGTGGTTTTTTGTAAAGATTTTACTGTCTGCCAGGGTTTTAAAAAGTTCTCCTCTCATAGCATCTGGTCCTGTAGCTTTGTGTTTTTTATGGCCTTGAGAGCATGTTTTATCTCATTTTCTTGAAAGTTTGGTTGTTCCATGTGTAGTGGTCAAAATGACCATCTCACCGTTGTCACCATTATGTAGTGCCCACCTTGGGAGTGTACTCTACAGTCCTGGTTACTCCGCTGCCACCACCCACATTAAGTTGGAAAAATATATGAATGAACAAAAATAAAAGATTTAAGAAAATATGTAAGTACTGGTTGGAAACTTGAATGACAACGCGTTAATATATTTCTAATTAAATATATTTAACTCTTTACTGTCTCCATTATGTAGTTATTATACATTCACAAGTTATCTTAATATTAAGTCTTCCTTCCCTCCTAGCGATACGCACGCGAAATGCTCAAGTCGTTATCAATATAGTTTACTATCTTGGTAACTTCGGTTGCACTGTCACCACATTAACGATACGCACATGTAATGCTCAAGTCGTCATCCTAATATAGTTTACTATCTCTGGTAACTTCAGTCGCACTGTTACCCCTTAACGATACGCACATGTAATGCTCAAGTCGTTATCCTAATATAATGTATACGTAGTCTATCCCACTTCCAACGTTTCCCTCTCACTTATTTTTCTATTTCCTTCTTTCTCCTTGTCCTCACACGGCTGGCTGTGACATGTTGTGGTTGCCCCCTCTGCTAATTTGTGAGCGCTTGGCCCCCTGGTCCGCCAACAGCATCCTACCTTGAGACCCTAAGTAATACACTTTATTAGTCCTGGTCAACAAAAGGAATCACCAGTAAGTCATGTCTACATCTCTAGTTAACAAACATTTCATAACATACCTTTACCAAGGGCGAGAATATCACCTCCCACAGGCGACTTAACTCAATGAACGTCGAGCTGCTTCTAAAATTATCCTAACCTAGAATTCCCGTTCTCACCTCGTTTCGCTACGTGTCTAATTACTACTGGCTTAAAATATAAGCCTAACCAGTGATTCAGGAATGAGGCGTGGAGGAAAATTCCTCGTTAGCTTATTGATACTTGATGTGTTATTTCATCTCTTCCCCTATTAATGTAATTTCTCGCGTTACACATGTTAGTGATCATTTGCAGTGGTTGGACTGATATTGTATCATAATGTTCTAGAAGGTGTGTTGGCAGACTTATTTGTCGTTCATTTATGAGCAGCTGTACTGTAACCGTGTCTGTTTGGTAAAAACTCGTTACGTAATTTTGTCGTTCATTTAGGTTCCACGTTTCGTCTATTCTGTTTGGCTGCTTTTGGTACACTACTTCCCAGTAATGGTGGAGCTTGGTCTTGATCTCTTCCTCTGGAATCTCTATTGCATTTTCATAAAGAGTCACAGATTTCTTTGTACACAAACCTCGATTTCCCGGACTAATAGGGGGGAGCACTGGTCCAGGAATCGCAAGAAAAAAAAAAAAAAAAAAAATCCGATGCCATTACCCACCCCCGGACGTTTATCCTACTCTAGTATTTACTGTCCGGCAACCGACAATATCAACTACCCCGCCGCAGACTTTTACGTCCGCTGAGCATGCAGCCACCTGGCGGGAGGCAGCAGAAAGTGTTCAATAGTCTCAAGAGACGTTCCTGCACCAGGGGCAGTGGGGGTCAGGGGATTAACGGAGGCTGTGCAGGTGAACCGTGAGTGTCGTGTGCCCAAATGTAAACAATACGACCGCTGAGCATGCTGCCACCTGGCGGGAGGCAGCAGAAAGTGTTCAATAGTCTCAGAAATGTTCTTGCACCAGGGGCAGTGGGAGTCAGGTGACTGACGGAGGCTGTGCAGGTGAACCGTGAATGTTGTGTGCCCAAATGTAAACAATACGACCGCTGAGCATGCTGCCACCTGGCGGGAGGCGCGGACACTGACCAGGGTGACAAGAGACGCTCGGACCGCCGGACAACTTGGTCAATTTACGAACAGGACCAGGCATTTCAACATTAAAAAAAAAAAAAAAAAAAAAAAAAAAAAATTGTCCGAGACTGACATATCCCGGACCTCGGATTTGTCTGGCAAATCCGATATCCGGGAAATCGAGGTTTGTGTTTTATTTTCAATTCCTCTTAAGTAATTTATTTGCTTCCATAGTTTCTTATTTGAATGTTTGTCTTGTTTAATCTTTTCAGTAATTATTCTTTCATGTTTTGCTATTGCAATTTTAATTTCTTCTTTAACTTGTAGTTTCTGTTTTGTATACTTTTGCTTTAGTCTCTTTTTGTTCTTGTGTTGTAGCTCTCCTTGCCTGGCTATTAAATTCCTTCCTTTTCTTTATTCCTTTCCTTATGTTGTTTGTTATCCAGATGGGCTCGGTCTCTTGGCTGTGTTTTGTAGTTCTTTTGAAGTATGTCTTTGTTAGGTGTTTTTGCGCTGATTGGTTCATGATTTCTTCCAAGTCTTTTATATTAGTTATTGGGTTATTCGGATATGTTAGTCGTGTTTCAACTTCTTTAATGTATTCTTCACAGTGTTCCTCTTTGAAGCTTGTGACTGTAATTTTTATTGAATTTTCATCTTGAAATTTCTGTTGTTGTCCACTGTTTACTTTGAAGTTAATTTCCAGCAGGTTGTGGTCGGAAAGGTCGGAAATTTCTTTATTTTCGTCTATTTTCATGTTTATGAATTGGGTCATGTACTTATGATTTACTAAAGCTAGATCTATTGCACTTTGTATACCATTTTGACATCTTGTCATCACTCCTGAACATTCCATTGTTCCATTTAGGATAGTATAGTCAAGTTCTTCTACCATCTCTATTGTGATTTCTCCATTTTTATTCAGCGGTTGTGGTCCTAAGAATCCAAGATGACTGTTAAAGTCACCTAGGATTATCACATGTTTGTTATGGATTCTGTTTGCTATATCTATAATTTCCTTCTTGATATTCACATTTCTCTGGGCATTTGTGCATGAAAAATATACTAGTACGAGGCACACGTCCATTGCTCCTATCTTAAATTCCGCATGTAATACATTTTTGTCCCTTGTCGTCATCTTTTCCATCTTGACGCTATCTTTTCTATAGACTAATTTCAGACCTCCTCCTTTTTTATCATTCATCTCTCTATAGGAGCTTAGGGTCTCAAATTAGTTCTGAAAAATCTATTTTGCTGTAATTTTCTTGAGTTTCTGTAAGCCATAAAATATCGTATTTGTGTTTAATAAGTTTTTCTAATTCAAATCTTTTAAAGTTTGTTAACCCTTGTACATTTAGTAGTATGCATTGTATGTAAGTTTTTGTACTTGTCAATTTTCCTGGCGCAATTGGTCGGTTTCTCTCTTTTTCTGAAGCATTCCTTTCCTGTAATCAATATACCAAGTAAAGTCTCCTTGGTCTCGCTTGTCTTTCAATTCCATTCTAAGCTGGTAAGCTTTTTCTCTCTGTGACTTTGTCATGTTACTTGATATAGATATGGATTTTATGTCTTCATCTCTGGCATACCTCAGTTTTTTTACCTGTTTTAAAGTACTGAATTTACTGGAAGTCTCTCTGAGTTTAACTAGGACTGGTCTGTCCTTACCTCTGGTTTGGGTTCCTAGTCTCCTTGTCTCGGTGATTACAACATCTCTCACCTCCAGGACCTCTGTGAAGATCTTAATGATGTGGAGACTTGCACCAAGATCTTCACAGAGGTCCTGGAGGTGAGAGATGTTGTAATCACCGAGACAAGAAGACTAGGAACCCAAACCAGAGGTAAGGTCTAGGTCTAGGTCTCGAGACCAGTTTGATGTGGTCTTGGTCTTGGTCTCGTTTGATGTGGTCTTGGTCTTGATCTTGGTCTCGAAGCTTCTGGTCTCGGAGTTTGGCTCGAGACCAGGATTAAAAAGTGCATCGCGGCGTGGGGGAGGTCGGAATTTATTATCATACACGGAGAAAATCATGGCTGTTTCAATTCACGGCGCGCCATACAGCGTTTTACTGTCTGTAGATACTGCCTGACTAGCTCTACGGTGATGATGCATGAGCTGAGCCCTGTGAGCGCTGATAGAGTGCGTGCGAGTCGAGAGAACATGCATGACGTGGCCATTCTCGCAGTGATAATCTCCGTTTGCACGCACGCATGTTTACAGCTCTGTTCATCTCCGTGTACTTCATATATGTGTAGGCCTATACAATCCCCGCACCCTTCGTACACATACACCATAGGTTTAGCTAGCTCGCTTGAAAAACGTAACCACAAAAATTGCTATTTTCCTATGTTTGTTTCTTCATGCCAACGAAGCAATGAAAGCAGAAATATTTGACCTAGATGTTTAGTTGTTCACATATATTAAATTTTGTAAATATATTTCCTCTTATACTTTACCCTTACCCCCCTTCTACCAGAGCTCGTTAGTCGTTACATCGAGAACATCTGGCAGCAGGGTTGTCAGGTGCACAAACCACAAAATATACTTTTGGCACTCATACTTTACTTATTTGGCATTTTCAATTTTTCATCATAAGAAAATTAAATTAAATTGACAAATATTTCTGGCAAATTCAAAAATTTGTTGAGTAATTTCTGGCAAGAAATACAACAATTGGCAGGACCTGGCAATCAAAATAGTCATATTTATAAAAAAATATTTTATATGCCTGTTCTTGGTCTTGGTCTGATTCGGAGGGTCTGGTCTTGATCTTGGTCTTGGTCTCGGAAGGTCTGGTCTTGGTCTTGGTCTCGAAGGGTCTGGTCTTTATCTTGGTGTTGGTCTCGGAGGGTCTGGTCTTGACTACAACACTGATGTGTAGGCTACGTGTGTATGTATGTATCTGTGTATGAATGTATGTATGTATGTATGTTTAGAGTTTGTTATAGGTAGATATTTATTAGTATTTACAGTGTGGGTGTGTGTGTGTGTGTGTTTATAGGCTCCTTGCACTGACTTCACGATCTAACGGCTTCAAGCCAAATGCCGTCCATCGGCACTCTGATTTTCTAGGTGGAGGACCAACAGCTGGTCGGCGAGGCTGAAGATGTCGACAAATATGGTAATTTTCCCCTACCAAATATATGTTTATCAGTATAAATGATATACTGTTACCTTCGTAAATGTTTGTTCTATAATATTATCAAATAAAAAATGGTAAAACACACTAAAGAAATGCCATTATGAGACTCGAGAAATATGCATGAACTTAATATTCACTTAAACTCATCGCCATTTAAAATTTTGCGAGAAAAATTATAACATGGATCATATCAATAGAAGCGGAATTTTATTAGCTTTCCATTGATATTTTTCGTTTTCTGATAAATGAATTAGCACCATGCATAAATTAGCATGTCCTGGTGGAATGCCGACGTGAGTTTCGACAGGGGATGCTAGCAGCCTATGTTGATCTCAAAATGGCGTTTGACTCAGTGCATATCGTGAGTCACTCTGGGATCTTCTGCAACTTCGCGGGATTCCTGCAAGGACTATTGGTTTGATGACTGGTCTGTACGTACTCTGGGACTGAGAGTGCGGTGGAGTGTGGGGGAAGTGTATCCAGCTTCTTTCCTGTGAATACAGGAGTGAGGCAAGGGTGCGTCCTTGCCCCATCACTTTTCAACACTTGTATGGACTGGGTATTGGGCAAAGTTGTAGATCAAAGTGATTGTGGAGCATCCCTCGGCAACACCAAGATCATTGATCTTGTTTTTGCCGATGATGCAGTAATCTTTGCTGGGTCGCTGGAGGTCCTGGTGATGGCTCTCGAGGCGCTGCACTAGGAGGCAAAGCCTTTGGGACTTGAGGTCTACTGGCTTAAGACCAAGGTCCAGGTGTTTGGAGACTTACTAGATGAAACAGTACAGTCTGTTCATGCGTGCGGCGAGGACATTGAGATCTTGGTAAGTTTACATACCTTGGTAGCGCAGTCCATAATGACGGCGGGTCACGTAAAGAAGTCATACGGCAGATTGGTATAGCCCACGGTGTTATGGACTCAATCAGCAGGAGTATTTGGCATTGTCGGTACCTGTGCAGGAGGACAAAGATCTGGATCTTCATTCAAGTCCCTTGTGATCCCTGTCTTAGGCCCGGTTCACACTTCACGTTTTTGCTGGACGTAGTCTACCTACATCTTGTCATCAGTGACTCACAGTACGTCACAGTGACGTCACTTCCTGCCTGTGTAATGTGAACACAGGCTCCCCGCGACCACCACATTGCTGGAGCAGTGATGACGTCACTGACCTTGAGACACGCGTCTCAGCTCACATTATTCGGAGCTCCCAATTCTTTCTACGTGGCTGCAGGAGTGGCGGGGCGACGTCACTGATCGCCACACCCACGTAGACACGGACATCAAATACGTGTAGTGTTAATCCCGCCCTACTCTATGGTTGTGAGACATGGACACTAAATAGCGACTTGAAGAGACGAATCGATGCCTTTGGTAATAGTTAAGTGTCATCGCAGAATCGCTGCAATGATTACGTGTGTATCGCTGGGTTGATTGGATTATGATATAATATATTTGGACTTTAGTAAGGCATTTGACAAAGTACCACACGAGCGACTCTTAAATAAGGTTAGGGCTCATGGTATAGATGGGAAGGTTCTTCATTGGATCAGAGCTTGGCTAAGTAATAGGCAACAAAGGGTTACAATTAATGGTTCCAAATCTGAATGGGGACTGGTGACAAGTGGAGTTCCACAAGGGTCTGTTTTGGGCCCATTACTATTTTTGATTTACATCAACGACTTGGATAGTGGGATTAGCAGTGATATCAGCAAGTTTGCTGATGATACTAAGTTAGGTAGGATTATTGGATCACAGTCTGACGTAAACATATTGCAGGGAGACTTAGATAAACTTAACGAGTGGGCAGTCAGATGGCAGATGGAATTTAATATTGATAAATGTAGCGTTATGAATGTTGGTAGAAAAAACCCTGGTAATAGATACACCATAAGCAATGTATCGCTGAAAAGATCAGAAGGTGAAAAAGATCTTGGAGTGAGGGTGAGCCCAGACCTCCGACCTAGGAAACAATGTATTGAGGCCAGAAATAGAGCTAATAGAGTATTAGGATTCATTACCAGAAGTGTTAAAAGTAGAAGTGCGGAAGTTATTCTAAAGCTTTATCTGGCTCTAGTCAGGCCTCACCTAGACTATGCAGTTCAGTTTTGGTCTCCATATTACAGGATGGATATAGTGTTGTTAGAAAAAGTGCAGAGAAGGATGACCAAAATGATACAAGGGATGCGTAACTTTAGTTATGAGAGGAGATTGAAGTTATTACAATTACACTCACTCGAGAGACGCAGAGTAAGGGGCGATCTGATAGAAGTTTTTAAGTGGATAAAGGGATTTAATAAAGGAGAGGTAGGAAAAGTTCTTACGGCTTTTAACCAGGGTAGAACAAGAAGTAACGGATTCAAGCTGGAAAAGCGTAGATTTAGAAAGGAAATAGGGAAAAACTGGTTCACAAATAGGGTGGTGAATGAGTGGAATGGTCTCAGTAGACAGGTAGTTAGTGCGGAGTCATTAGGGAGCTTTAAAGGGGAGCTGGATAAGTTCATGGATGGGGATGAAAGGTGGATGTAGGTAGTGTTAGGTGACAGGAACTACCACGTGTAGGCCTCGCGGCCTCTTGTAGCTTCCTTATTTTCTTATGTTCTTATGTTCTTATGATTACGTGTTAAATCAGCGATTGCACTGTGAGACTGAATCGAGGCCTATTACCTGCATAGTCCGTCAGCGCCAACTTCGGCTATATGGGCATGTGGCACGCTACCGTGAAACCGATCCTTCCCACTGAGTTGTATCTGTAAGAGACAATCCGGCGTGGAAGAGGCCAAGGGGGCGCCCACAAGGCTCGTGGCTGGGGCAAGTTGATGTTTCTTGTCGAGAACTGCTTGGTAGGAGCCTGCATGGGGACTCGCGCGTGGTGACCCCCGGGAGTGGCATCGTAGGGTGGGCGAGGTGACGCGCCCCCCGTCGTATGCCCCCAATGATTGATTGATAAATTAGCATTAACTAAATAAATAACATCATAAATCGGGAAATTTTCCCGATTGATGTAAATTTTTTGCTTATATATTTCATTTTCTGATAAATGAATTAGCACCATGAATAATTTGCGTTAACTAAATAAATAACATCATCAATCTGGAAAAATTACCCAATTGATGATGTTATTTATTTAGTTAACGCTAATTTATGATTAGATTTTAAGTTATGGTTGATATTAAGGAAGTTTGCCTTCATTTAAAAATTTTAGATTTTTTTACTTTTTGATATATATGTCTGTACAGATCATCCACACCTGTGGACGATCCTTACAATTTTAGAATGTTGCTTCTCTTGCTATCTTCTACCGTTATTTTCATGCTCATTGCTCTCCTGAACCTGCTAACTGCATGCCTCCCCCCCTCCCGCGGCCTCGCTGCACAAGACTTTCTGCTCTTCTCATCCCTATTCTGTCCATCTTCCTAATGCAAGAGTTAATCAGTATCTTTATTCTTTCATCCCTTTCACTGGTAAACTCTGGAACTCTCTTCCTGCTTCTATTTTTCCACCTTCCTACGACTTAAATCTTTTCAAGAGAAGAGTGACAAGACACCTCCCGAACTAAATTGGCCCACCCCCCTTTCTTTATTCTCTTAATATCTTCTTTATAGGGACTGGCAACTTACCGGGCTTTGTGTTACCTGTTTTTATTTGTGCCCTTGGCCAGTCCTTTGTGATGTAAAAAAAAAAGAAAAAAAAAAAGCTTAACACGACATTCTACAAAACTTCACTGTTTATCATATCATCATTTAGAAACATGATGATGGACGTTATTTAATATATTTTTTATTTCGCGTTATATGATATTACTCTGAAAAATGGTCATAGTTAAAACCATAACTGTTAAAGTATCTACTAATTATTATTTTTAAAGGATTATGATATAGGAATAAATCAAGTCTATGAACCCTAGTATATTCCTGCCACTGCCACTGTTTTTCATGTGGTAGGAGTGTTAGAAGATAGAAGTATGCGTATGCTGCAGAAGGAGAAGGAGGACGAGGATAAGAGAGCCAAGGTAGTGGAGGAGGCGAGGAAGGTCACCATAGCAGAGGACAACAAGAGTTTGCCTCCCGCCACCTGTCTGCGAGTGTGTGCCGGCAAGGATCTCCGCGGCCTCCGGGTGAAAGTGTACGGCTGGGTGCACCGCCTGAGGAGACAGGGTGAGGCAGGGAGATAGGCAGGATGAGGCTGGGAGAGAGAGAGGCAGACAGACAGACAGAGTGAGGCTGGGAGAGAGAGACAGACAGACAGGGTGAGGCTGGGAGAGAGAGAGGCAGACAGACAGACAGAGTGAGGCTGGGAGAGAGAGACAGACAGACAGGGTGAGGCTGGGAGAGACAGACAGACAGGGTGAGGCTGGGAGAGACAGACAGACAGACAGGGTGAGGCTGGGAGAGAGAGACAGACAGACAGGGTGAGGCTGGGAGAGAGAGAGACAGACAGACAGGGTGAGGCTGGGAGAGAGGGAAAGACTGGGAGACAGGGTGAGGCTGGGAGAGAGAGACAGAGACAGGGTGAGGCTGGGAGAGACATACAGACAGGGTGAGGCTGGGAGAGAGACAGACAGACAGGGTGAGGCTGGGATTGTCAGACAGACAGGGTGAGGCTGAAAGACAGGGTGAGGCTGGGAGACAGAGAGGCAGACAGACAGGGTGAGGCTGGGAGACAGAGACAGACAGACAGGATGAGGCTGGGAGAGAGACAGACAGACAGGGTGAGGCTGGGAGAGAGACAGACAGACAGGGTGAGGCTGGGATTGTCAGACAGACAGGGTGAGGCTGGGAGACAGAGAGGCAGACAGACAGGGTGAGGCTGGGAGACGGACAGACAGACAGACAGGCAAAGAGGGTAGACAAAAGAATCAAGATAAACAGACAGGGTGAGGCTGGGAGACAGGGACAGACACGCAGGGATGTCAATTTTCCGCAGATTCGCGGATTTCCGAGTATTTTATTGCCAGCTGGGTCATTTCTGTGAATCGTGTAGATTCGGGTTAAAAATTTAGGGGGAAGGGGGAGGAGTTTACATAGTTGGCTAGCCCACAGCCGAACCTGACCCTGGCCACTGATCCAGCACAGACCATAAAACATTTTTTGGCTGCCTAGCGGGAAGTTAATACTAGGCTGCCGATATCTCCTGACTCCACTGCTACAAGTTTGCTCAGGAGGCAGTATGTTGGGGGTGGAATACAGCAGCCCACAGCCAGTATGTTGGGGGTGGATTACAGCAGCCACAGCCAGGTGAGATAGCTCTGGTGATCCAGGGGTCTGGTATCGATTGGCACACTGCCCTCACTGTGTCAAGTTTGCAGGCTCCAGGCCTGGAGAGTTCAATGCAGGGATGCCACAGCAGGAGGCAAGCCAGATTGGCCAGAGGGTGCCAATATCAATGTATCACATAGGGTATATATATATCACTGTAGCATGTGCGCGCACTGTTTTGGTAAATAAATGATTGAAGCATTACATCACCAGTGAGCATCTGTCCATGTGTTTGAAGTGAAATATGGTGGCACCCATGCTGCCTTTCTGAAGGAGATCCATGTCTGGTAACTGTAAGAATATTTCCATATCTAACTTTTGTTTCTGCCATTCAAGAATAAAAATAAAGAAAACATAGTTATAATATTTTTGCTTCATTGCTAGTATTACTATATTTTGTTACATGTCAGTGTGCTAAAACACCTGTACCAACACATGTCATCACTTTGTCAGTCCAAAAATTAGTGAGATAGAATTTCAGTAAATATACAATATGTGTGATTGTTTTGTGTTTAATTGATCCAGACACATGTAGTATGTCTGCGTAAAGCATGTAAAGTTTATGCATACATACATGTATGTGTCTGGATATGAGCCCAGCACCCAGATGTGTATTTAACATTAATAATTATAATCAATGCATTGCCAAGCCTCCTTCCTGAATGAAGCTGGACTGACCTAATTTAAATTATGATATGGCTATGATTGCCATTAAAACACACATGGACCATACTGTGACATACACATGTTTTCAGGTGCATACCAGTTAATGATATAATTGCTCCCCTGGAGTGTGGGTGGTACAGCTTCAATGAGATCAATTGCTCCCCTGGGGTGTGGGTGGTCGTGGCTTAATTCCAATGCATGGCTACCAATAATCATCAATCTGTAACTTTTATGAATTTCAGGATATTCTGCCAAGCTGTGGATACATGGAGCTAGACTGATCTAGTGTCTCCTGATGTGATACAACAACACCCATCTGTAAAGATATTTGAGCATGCAGATTAAGGCTCGTCTGATGAAAGTCTTGTATTAATACATGTTTTATGGACAAGTTATATTTGGACAATCTTTATCGTTATGTAACATCTTCAGCAGCAATTCTGAAAATCGAGTCCAAGTTTCAAACAAGCAACAAAATGGCGAAAGTGGTCAATCGTGATGAAGAAGACAGAGTTAAAGAAATAGATAGTGCTTCAAAAAATAAATTCAAGTGGTCGTGGCTTGAAAAATCTATTTCCCTACAACTTGAGGACAGAAAGATCACAGTTTGTCTGTCTGACTTCATTCGCAAAGTGGATATTTGTGGCAAGGCCCTGTGTACAGAGTGTTCAGACCTGATCAACTATTCATCATGAGGAGTTAAAACATTGGAAGAACACTGTCAAACAAAAAAACACGAACGACATATCAGTGAGGGGGGGACCCCGAGGCTCAGGGGTGACCCCTCACTGAGAGGCTCAGTGAGGGGGGACCCCGTATGAATGTGATGCAGAAAGAGGAATGAGGGGAAATTGAAACGCCTAGTTTTGCTTCCCCCTTTTGCTTCTCTCCCCACCGAATACTATGTGTGTGGGAGAACGCCGGACCAAAGGCTTCACTGACAGCATCAGCTGGATGACTCCCAACTCAACCTCAAGCTCGTAGGTCCTCACCTTTCCTCCTCTTCTTCCTCTCCTGTCCTCTAGTTGTGGCCGACCACCCCGGGAGGCGGGTCACAAACCCCCGGCTAACACCCGGTACCCATTCACTGCTGGGTGGACAGGGCCTCGGGGCATTTCCAGGTTATTTTTTGTAGGAGAAAGTGACTAAATAAGCATTTTTACAGCGATTTAAATACCAGAGTTTCGCGATATTCGAGTTTAGCGCTATGTCTTGTGAAGAAAGCAAGCGCCAAACTCGGGAGGGTACTGTATACAGTAAGGTTCCGGGTTACGTGACCCTCGCGTTACTACGTACAATTTGAGGTAACGTCGGCTTTATCATCCACTTACACCCTCCCACATTACAGTTAGCTCTCAAGAAATCACTTCAATTTTCAGAGATGTCTCTCAGAAAGTATGAAAGTGGGACACTTAAAAGAAAGAAACCAGCTGAAAGAAAATTAAAAGTGGAAAGTGTAGTCAAACAACAGCACGGATTAAGACCTTTTTTCACTCCATCTACGTCTGAACCTGTTGATCCTGTCACCTCTTCCTCTTCAGTAGAGTAGGAACACCTGTGCCAATAGAACATCAACAAGTTCAGCCTCCAGTCACCGTGATAATTGTGATGTGAACAAACAACCCCAGGACCATGAGGAAGCTTCATTAACCATTAAAAATAATGTAAATACATCCTCAGACCTTTATGAGACAGATTTAGGATTATGGAAAGAGATCTCGTCAGCTATGCAAGCACGTTTTATTAGTGTAGGTAGTGTGGAGTGTCAGCATAAAGATGATGATTTTTCCAAGTCCCAAGGCTCATATGCTGATCACCATCGTTACTGTGCATCGTTAGCTGCTTTATTCACTCATGTACACACTTACAGCAGAAAAATCAAATCGAACTTGGTTATGCTACTCTCCAACAACAGGCAAAGTGTCCTGCTTTACATATAAACTATTACACTGGGGAACAATTTGAAAGAAAAAAAATTGTTGAGTTAGATTTTTGAGCTTATTTAGACTAAAATTGGCATGCTGATTCCAAATCTGTAGTCAGTTTTTTTCTAGCACGTCAAGTTTTTTCTCCACAGCTTACCCTCCAGATAAGCAAAATTCCACTTGTGAGCTGAAGTGTGTCCTTCTACACAATGGCAATTTGTTTGGCGCAGTCCCTATTGGGCATTCGGTCTGTCTTCGTGAAGAATATGGAGATGTAAAGAGAGTCATTGAGTTATTGCAATATGACAAACACAATTGGATCATCTGTGTTGACCTTAAAATGGTGTCCTTCCTTCTTGGTCAACAACGTGGATACACAAAGTATCCCTGCTTTCTCTGTATGTGGGATAGCAGAGCTCGAGAGAAGCATTGGGTTCAGACGAATTGGCCTCCGAGATCTGATCTTAAACCTGGAGATCCTAACATTGTACATGAGCCGCTTGTTGACAGGAAGAAAATAATATTCCCACCTCTGCACATAAAACTAGGTCTCGTGAAACAATTTGTAAAAGCATTGTCAACTGATGGCGACTGTTTGAAGTACATCATCTTGGCATTTCCTGGACTGTCAATTGAAAAAATCAAGGCCGGTGTGTTTGATGGTCCACAAATTCGACAGCTCATCAAAGATGAACATTTCAACGGTACTATGTCAGACCTTGAAAAGAATGCTTGGCTATCATTCAAAGACGTCGTCAAGAACTTTCTTGGAAATACACGTGCAAGTAATTACACAGAAATTGTTCAGAAACTATTGGAGAGCTACAAAGCGCTTGGTTGCAACATGAGTATTAAAGTACATTTTTTGCATAGCCATCTTGCCAACTTTCCGGAAAATCTTGGTGCTGCTAGCGACGAGCAAGGTGAACGATTTCACCAAGATTTGAAGGTAATGGAAGAACGTTACCAGGGTAGATGGGATGTGCATATGATGGCTGACTATTGTTGGAGCATCAAACACGATAGTCCTCAAGTTGAACACTCCAGACAAAGCTACAAACGTAAATTTTTACCTTAACCTGCACACAATTATAGCCTTATCCTTTCTAAAAACATGATAATGTTAAATAAACATTCTATTCATGCCTATTTCTTTCATTTTTCATTGTATGTTAACATTTGCAACTTTTTATAAAATAAGCACTGTTACTGTTATGTACAGTATTTTTCAGATTTTTTAAGAAAACGAAAATCCTACAGTTAAAAAACTTGACGTGATAGAGAAAAACTGAGATCAGTTTTGGATTCAGCACCCAAAAATTACTTAATAACAAGTGTCAGACCTAACTCAACAAAAATTTGTTCCCCAGTGTTATTTATCAACTGATGACAATGAATTTTCTCGTGGCTTTAACTCCTTCAGACCCAGAACGTAATTTCCATTGTAATTTGGGTTATTAGACCAGCCAAATTCCCAACATCCGACCTCCAAACATCCGACTTGTCCAAACAACCGACTTTTTTCTTCTATGTCCCAAGTCGGATAAATTATTAAACAATTCCAGACAACCGACCCTCGGTCAGACTATTAGGAGGGCTGATACTGCTGCGGGCGTGCTGTGGTGGGCGGGGCAGCTGCTGTAAAGGGTGTGACAGCTGTTCAAAACACCTGTAAAGCCGGCCACACACACACCGGCGCGGCCTGTCCGGCCGACAAAAAGTGGCGGGGCATCGTTCGCCGGACGAGACCCACACACACAACGGCCGCCTCATGAAAATATACAGTACACGTCGGACCACCGTGGTGACAACATGAATCCGCTGTCCGAAAATGACTTGTTGGTGATGGCTGCATGTGCAGCCATATATAATACTTATATATAATACGTCATAATATATATAATACGTCATATATAATACCTATATTATCATAAATACAATTATAACTGGTACAATTAGTCATTATCTGGCCGAGCGAGGGGCGGGCCGCGCCGGACGGCACCCACACACACGCAGGCGGCAGGCCGCGCCGGACGGAATTTTCAAGCGCCGACTGATTTTCATCCGGCCGCTGCGACAGGCCCCGCTGGATGAAAAACACCCCCACACACACGCCGGCCGCCTCTAGCCACGCCCCTTTTCGTCGGCCGGACAGGCCGCGCCGGTGTGTGTGTGGCCGGCTTAAGACGCGGGTGTGGGCCTGTCAATGTTTATGTTGGGTACTCGTGACGTCATGAGTGTTATTTTTTATTTTTTCACAACGGGTTCACTATAAAAAAATTAATATCATTAATTTTTTTGTTTTGACGTTATAGGAAAGCAAGGATTTATTTTTCTTACATATTTTCTATTTTTCTAACCATTTCACAAATTTATTATAGTATTTCTATTATAATTTCCATTTTGTGTGTGTGTGTGTGTGGTAGTAGTAATTATTGTTGTTGTTGTAGTAGTAGTAGTAGTAGTAGTAGTAGTAGTAGTAGTAGTAGTAGTGATGGTTAAAGTGTGTGTAGTGTGTTACTACCTTCCCACTTAGAAGAAGAAAAATATTATATTTATTAAATTATGTATATCCGAACTTCCGACTATTCCAATCATCCGACCTACCTTCGGTCCCCCCAAGGTCGGATAATTAATACTTAGCTGTATTACCCTATTTTAATTAATATAAGCAATATTTTATACATATGACCTGTTTAGTATCCTTGTCCACTAAATACTTTGGTATACTCAGTTACTTTTCTTAATTTAATGGCTCAACAAGACAATTTTTTATAGCCAAGGCAAGATCTGTGTGTGAAGGGGTTAATGTTTGGAAGCATGTAAAGCATGCCATTGACTTCATGAAAAGATCTGTGTGTGAAGGGGTTAATGTTTGGAAGCATGTAAAGCATGCCATTGACTTCATGAAAAGATCTGGGTGTGAAGGGGTTAATGTTTGGAAGCATGTAAAGCATGCCATTGACTTCATGAAAAGATCTGGGTGTGAAGGGGTTAATGTTTGGAAGCATGTAAAGCATGCCATTGACTTCATGAAAAGATCTGGGTGTGAAGGGGTTAATGTTTGGAAGCATGTAAAGCATGCCATTGACTTCATGAAAAGATCTGTGTGTGAAGGGGTTAATGTTTGGAAGCATGTAAAGCATGCCATTGACTTCATGAAAAGATCTGTGTGTGAAGGGGTTAATGTTTGGAAGCATGTAAAGCATGCCATTGACTTCATGAAAAGATCTGGGTGTGAAGGGGTTAATGTTTGGAAGCATGTAAAGCATGCCATTGACTTCATGAAAAGATCTGGGTGTGAAGGGGTTAATGTTTGGAAGCATGTAAAGCATGCCATTGACTTCATGAAAAGATCTGGGTGTGAAGGGGTTAATGTTTGGAAGCATGTAAAGCATGCCATTGACTTCATGAAAAGATCTGGGTGTGAAGGGGTTAATGTTTGGAAGCATGTAAAGCATGCCATTGACTTCATGAAAAGATCTGGGTGTGATGGGGTTAATGATTGGAAGCATGTAAAGCATGCCATTGACTTCATGAAAAGATCTGGGTGTGAAGGGGTTAATGTTTGGAAGCATGTAAAGCATGCCATTGACTTCATGAAAAGATCTGGGTGTGAAGGGGTTAATGATTGGAAGCATGTAAAGCATGCCATTGACTTCATGAAAAGATCTGGGTGTGATGGGGTTAATGTTTGGAAGCATGTAAAGCATGCCATTGACTTCATGAAAAGATCTGGGTGTGAAGGGGTTAATGATTGGAAGCATGTAAAGCATGCCATTGACTTCATGAAAAGATCTGGGTGTGATGGGGTTAATGATTGGAAGCATGTAAAGCATGCCATTGACTTCATGAAAAGAGTCAGGCTCACTTGTCGGCTAGTGTTGCTCTTAAACATTGATCAAGACTGATGAGTTGTGTTGATGTAATGCAAGAAAAGGCAGTGATAAGTGATATCACAACAAATCAATTCTTTCAGATATATTGAACACAGCACCTGCCTGCACATTAAACTAATTACTATTGTTCACATCGAAACATGTACCAAAACCAGATATGATAAATACACACATGTAAGGGTCCCTGACCTGAAGTAGCCTCAGGCCTCAAGTACTCCTAGTCCGCCACTGCCGCCCTTACCTCACACCGATCACTTGGAGCCAAAATCACTTTTTGAATCAGAATTATTATAATTTAGACCAAAAGACCCTTAAATTGAGAATAATAGTATATAGCACAAATATACTGTATGTGAATTATGGGCCTAAACCCTATGGGACTAAAGTAGCTATGTAAACATGGAATCATACATGGACAAAAGTATCAAGTCACTGGCCCATTCTTTCTCCATCACTTGTCACGTCAGCTTTCCGCCCATGACATTCCGGCCCCTCAGCCTAGTCATTCTGGCCCCTTTCCGGGATTACAATGATTGTTTTCACATATATCTTGAAGCATTAGGTTTGTACCAATGGAAAACATCAATGTACTATAAAGCATCACCATTTCTGCTGTCCCTGATGGAGAGATGGCTGCCGCTTTGGCCTCCCAACAGTGAATGAATGCACTGATAAAGCATTAAGTATACTGATAAAATTGGAAATGAATCACCAACCACCCTCTCATAATTGGTAGAGTGGTGGTTTGTTCCCCCCCCCCTAGTGAGGGAGTTATTGTCCGCTCATCAAGGGGTGCGTAGGGATGTATATATATAATTTAAATGGTAATGGGTATTATTTAAGGTAATGTAAGTAAATGATAAGTACTGGGATAATATTAATGAACATTCTCAGTGCTATTAAGCATTTGCATATTTTATATAATTAGCACCTTGGGGGGTGAACTCACGTGGGTAAGAGTGAGCTATCTTAAACAAAGCTACTGACCACTCAGGCAAAATTAATCTTAACAATAATGTCCGCTATCCATAAATGATGACTCTAACACTCTAACAGGTATAAGGGTGAATTTAGGAGTGATAATTTACCATTAGTTAATCTACCAGACGTCTGCCTGGAATATGCTGGGTTTTCAGGAATTTAAGGGAGAGTTGCCATCTATATCCACCTGGCCATAGCACCACCTATTGCATCCTATGATACCCGAACTTTCTACCGGTGGAAAATAACCTATACCCTATGAGACTTAACTCTATTCAACCTTTGGGTAAAATTTAAAATAGATGTTCGTGTTTTTACGTTGTATACCATGGAAACAAAATAAGGTCATTGGCTAGGTTTAAGAATTGCAATGTTTTTATCTCATACAGGACCACGAGGCTTTAGTAAGGACCAATATCACTTGTCCCCTAGATCGTGAGAAAGAAAACAAAATGATGTTCCACGCTGACCGCAGGCAGGGACGGGGGAAGGGGGGGAAGGGGATAGGAATATCAGATGATAAATGGGAGAAACTAGATAAGAAATAATGATTAGAAACACTAATATGAATGTGTCTGTACCTGGCATTACAGTTTTAATGTGTTATTCCAACACACTTATGCTATTCCTCTCCTGGACCTCACCACACCACTGCAGGTGTCTCAGGTAAAAGGCTGTACAGAAGAGGCGTTACGTTACAATAACCACTGCTGAAAACTTACTTCTACAGCGCCTTCCTCAGTAGTTTGGCGTATCAGGGTGAGGCGAGCTAAGATATATCCCGAGGCCAACACACAGGCGAAGGAAAACACTGAGGCATTTCTTGGTTTAATGAGAAAGCCACAAGCCACAAGAGTATAAAGCACAGTACATGTATGTAAGCCAGCTTCCAGTCGCTTGGAGACTGTCGGAAAGCACAAGACGCTACACTACAGTCACAGTTCCTTCCACCACAACCACACAGTCCCCCCCACCACACCACAACCACAACACTACCACAACACCACCACGCGCCTCCTCCTCCACACCACGACGTGTCTGTCTCTGACCACGGCTCAAACCTCTCTCCCGCGTGTGTCCTTTGTGCCCACTGCCAAGAGCCAGGTACCCCGCACCCACTCTCTCGTCCTCCTCCTCCCCGATCCCTCCCCACACCCCACCCACGCTGCCTCGCCTCACTGCTGGTGTCTCAAGGTCGTACCTACCAGGCACCCTTCACGCGCCACCTCCTCCCAGCTCATACACACATACACACACACACACGCCTCCAACCACCACACAACCTCGAACATCACCCCTACATGCATTACACTATACGTAACACTATCCCTCCTTTACAGCTTGACCGTCTCGGTCAGCAAAAAAACATCCACATCTCAATTAGCACTCAAGAAAATACAGAAACATAATACATGTACAAACAATAATTTCCTCGTGGTCATGCATCCATTACATAATTCTTCCACCACAACAACCTGGAGTAGATCACATGTCTCCTCCACCACCACCACATCAGCAACCTCCACCACGCCACTCCACCACTCCACCGTAACAACAACCTCCACCACCACATCACCCCTACATCTACCACACACAATGCCACCACCACAGCCCTGAGCTGCAAGACCTTACATCGCCATCCCCCACCCGCCCCTACAGTGTTGGAAGGTCACACCAGGCAGCCCTCCTCTTCCCCCGCCCGCGAGACACCCCCAGCAGGAACACCGAGCTGCTACCTCAACCACAGGCTACCCGAACCACAGGGACTTCCTCTACCCTGGGCCCGCCTCAGAGGTGACCACACTCCACTGGACCCCCCACAGCTCCCCCCTGTTCCCACTGCTCTAGTCTCGCGGTGGAAAAAGGCGCCACGACCCTCCCGACGGACCATGCCCTCCACTGCAAAGCGCTGGTGAAGGTGCGGCAGGACTTAGCAGCAACACGCTGTGGCTGGCTCTGCTTGGTAGAAGGCACATCGGTGCCTCCCTCCACCATCGTAACAGGCCGTTACCGCCACCTGCCACAGCTTCGGCGGGGGCCACCCACTGCGCTCGCCATCCTCTTGGTAGCGCAGCAGAGGCAGGTATGGGGACATCTCCTTCATCCTGGCTCTCCGAGGCCTCCCCTGCTGGCTTAGCGGCTTCCCTCGCTCACCACGCCTGCGGCCCTTCTTCTGGTGACCCCATGCCGAGGCGAAGTGAGCGGGCCTCTTGCCCTTCCGCATCCGTCTGGGCGGCAGGCCCCCAGCAAGGCCCTTCCTGACTTTTACGCCGCGTGCCAGCGCCGCGAAAGGGTCCCGCCAAGCCCTCCATGCCGCCTTTCCATCACCTCCTGAAGAAGGCGGGGCATGGAGGCGAAGAGTGGAGCGCCGCTCAGCCGGAACTACCTCCGCCGGGGCGTCACCGGCGAGTAAGAGCACCTCTTCTCCGCATACCCTTACCAGCTTCTTCCCCAGATCGACGCACGCCTCACCCTGCGTCAGGTCTGCAGGGGCGTCACCTAGGGACAAGGGCAGCTCTTCCTCGCCTACCCTTAGATTCTGTTTCATTTCACTTACAATTTCCTTGGTTTTATCGCATGCCTCTCTTAAGTTTTCCTTGATTTTCTTCATTCCGCTCATCAACTCCCTGAACATGTTCCTCATAGCTTGACTCGGCTCGCCCAAGCCTTGCTGCTTGCCGCCTTTGTTTCCATTCAGCCGAGTCAGCACCGCCACCTCGCCGCCCGACGCCATCTTGACCTCGTGTTACACCGCAGCCGGCTCTCACCCTAACACACTCAAATTCCACTTCATGACACCAATTGTTACGCTATTCCTCTCCTGGACCTCACCACACCACTGCAGGTGTCTCGGGTAAAAGGCTGTACAGAAGAGGCGTTACGTTACAATAACCACTGCTGAAAACTTACTTCTACAGCGCCTTCCTCAGTAGTTCGGCGTATCAGGGTGAGGCGAGCTAAGATATATCACGAGGTCAACACACAGGCGAAGGAAAACACTGAGGCATTTCTTGGTTTAATGAGAAAGCCACAAGCCACAAGAGTACAAAGCACAGTACATGTATGTAAGCCAGCTTCCAGTCGCTTGGAGACTGTCGGAAAGCACAAGACGCTACACTACAGTCACAGTTCCTTCCACCACAACCACACAGTCCCCCCCACCACACCACAACCACAACACCACCACGCGCCTCCTCCTCCACACCATGACGTGTCTGTCTCTGACCACGGCTCAAACCTCTCCCGCGTGTGTCCTTTGTGCCCACTGCCAAGAGCCAGGTACCCCGCACCCACTCTCTCGTCCTCCTCCTCCCCGATCCCTCCCCACACCCCACCCACGCTGCCTCGCCTCACTGCTGGTGTCTCAAGGTCGTACCTACCAGGCACCCTTCACGTGCCACCTCCTCCCAGCTCATACACACATACACACACACACACGCCTCCAACCACCAGTGGTGGGTGCCGTTAATCAAAAAGTTAACTTCGTTAACCGTTAATCCGTTATCCAAAAAATTAACTTCGATAACCGTTGATCAGTTAATTCTTTAAAGATGTAATGGAAGTTATCGATAAACCGTTAACGTAAATTTTTATTCTAGAAAAAAGAAAAAAAATCAGTTTTTGCTCTAGAACCACCTAAAAACACCTTTGAAAAGTGCCAAAACTATAAAATCAGCCTTTATGGGGTTTTTTAAGGGCTTTAGAACTCAAAAACTAAAGTTTTGTTTTTTGCTTTAGTTAAAAAAAAGGCAGATTTTATAGTTTAAACTTTTAAAAAAACCTAAAAAAGGCAGATTTCATAGTTTTGGCCCTGTTTTAGGTTTTTAAAGACTTTTAGAGCCAGAAAAGGGTGAAAAAAAACTTAAATGAAACACAATATTAGTATTAAACTAAAAAAAATTATTGATAAAGTGGCCAAAGGAAATAAAAAAAAAAAATGAAAAACTTAATTATATGGATATTAACCCTTTCACGCACGAAAAGTTTAATAAGTTTTTCCGTCCACTGCGACATCAGTCTGGGGCTCCCTAAGGGGCCGCGCGTAATGGCCTGACTGCGGCGAATGTTTTGGTTATGTTATCAATTTCAACCACGATTATTCTTTTTTCCTGGCATTATTATATATCGTCGGTTTCGCAAGAGATTATTCTGCCTTATGAAAGACAAAAATAACAAGAAATGCAAGTAAATAGCGGAGTTTAACGACTTAGAAAAAACATTGAATAAAGAGAAATAAAAAATACTTACGTTCACCACTTCGTAGCTCGATACTTCCTGAGTCAACTTTTTATGGTTTATATGCCAATAAAAGTGGATTTTTATGAGGATTCCAACGCTACCATTAGAATTTTCATATGGCCAGTAGTTCTTGAGAAAATGGAGGAAAACTGAAACACATGTTGGTAGACGGATTAGGCTACAAGTATGGCTTACTCAGCTCGGGACACGTTTTAAAGGGACGGGCAGTCCGCGCTGACAGGCTGCCTGCTGGGAGTGAGCTGGGACACAGGCCCTTATCACTTCAAATCCACCCTCACGAGCGAGTTGACAATTTGTTTATTTTATAGGCCTAGCTTGGATCTTTGACGCAGTAAATTTTGACGCGATTCTGATAAATACTTTATTTTTGGCTAATTTTTAAATGTTTTTTGACGCAGTTCGCGTCAAAAGCTCAGATGTAGACGGGCCCGTTTTGACGCGATGGCGTCACCGTGCGTGAGAGGGTTAAGCATCAACTAAAATCTTCAACAATATAAATATTTGAAACTATTATAATACATGTGGCTAATTAACAAACCGGATCTTACAATATCAAAAATATAATTTGGCTATGCAAATACTAGAATATCAAATGAATGTACTCAAATGTTTAATATACAGGTTGAAGTTCCCAAACTCGGCAACCTCGGGACCAGCGCCGAGCCGAGTAATGGAATTTTCCGACTTTTAGAACGTAGATATATTAAGGGGAAAAAAAGCCATCCAACTTCTTCAAAAGGTCAATTTTGTCAGAAATAGTTAACACATTGTTCTTCCTTTTCTTTTCACTTCCACCAGTAGGTGTTCCTGGACGTTTGGGAGCCATAATACCAATAACAGACCTGTAGAAGTACACAAAATAACAGTGTACACAACTCTACAGTCACAACACCACTGAACAATAACAACAAACAAATCGGCGGGAGAAACCAAGCGGCCTAGTGTGGTGTCACCTAGCGGCCGACCCGGCAACTACGCGCCGGGTTTTGGGTGTTCTGCCGGGTTTTGGAAAATCCGGAACCATAGCCGAGTTTTGGGTGTTGCCGAGTCTTGGGATGCCGAGTTTGGGAACTTCAACCTGTATTATAATAATGAAACTTGACTTATTTATTTTCTTTCAATTAACACTATTGGTATCGCTATAATAACAGATACTCACGTTGTAATCGTAATAGCTCTCCAGAGTGAAGCGAGTCCTCTTTCTACTGGGACTTCCTTTTATATATAGCGCTGCGTTGCGTGCTATGGTGCAATATCTTATTTGTTTATTAAAGAAACTTTATATGATCTATTGATAGAAAATAATTGCTTAAATATCGAATACATAAAATATCCTTTTGAACTCACAATTCGAAGTTTAATTGAAAAGTTATTTATGATAATGTGGCGTTATATCAGGGTTGAAAGAATGACGCGTACAATATTAAATATGCTAAGACTCTACATCTGTATTGAAAATCTGAAAATAATAGAAACTTTTAAACGTTTACCGGTTTTTATGAAATGTTTGGGTTAGTGGACTTGAGTTAATGGAAGTTAAATGTAACGGAAGTTAATTAGTCCGATAATGATTTCCAAAGTTAACTTAAAAGTTAAATCGTTAACGAAAATGTTAACTTTGTTAATTAACAATTAACGGATTAACGGTTTGTTCATAAAACTATAATCTTAAGCCTGTGGCACTACTGAGTCTGTTGTTCTGGTCTTGCAGCGAGGTGACACCACAGAAAGACCTTGCATCAGTGTCCGTGGTTTTCAGTGGCTGTTACGGGTGCCATCACTTCCAGTAGTTAGCATGTTTGGTGTTGGCAACAATACTGGCATACTGCAACCAGTGGAGGTATTCCTCCATCTCTATATTGCATACTATAGAGGCTGGGATATATGTAGTGGAAGATTGGGATGACTAGGGTGATGGCTCGGGATGACAAGAGAGGGAGAAAACACTACAGGCTACACTGACTTGAAGCCACAGAAGTAACACATAAATCTACGACTGCTCGACTGCATCTGCTCACCATGGCACTGCGAGAAAAGAAGGAACATCTTCTTTCCATTCAGTGGAATTTTGAGATAAAGCTACGTAGAATAAGATGTAAATGTTGTAAAACTATGAAGATCTGCTTCCTTATTATGTATTTTCTGTTTTGTGATGGGAAATATGCTTCACTGCAATAGAGCTTCACAACTTCTCACTACATGGTCAATAGTAGCACTGATAATAAAGCCACGGTACTGGTGTCTGCAATGATGATGCAACAGGCTAGTGAGTGGCTGATATACTATGAAAACTATTGTGACATGGCATTACTTAACGAAACAAAACTGAAATCACTATAGTTAATCTAAAGTAAGTTAAAGTTTGCCTTTATGTTAGTACAAATCCCTAACAGTTTATTGCAGTGATAGCTTCTGAGTCACCATATTACATTACACAGCAGGCTGGCACTGTGACAGGTCCCAAGTCAACCTCTGGGATACCATTCCTAATCCCACCTCCGAATTTGAACCCAAGCCTTGCACCAAATGGACCTGCTTTGGCTTCGCCCAGGTGTGCTCCAGCAGATGCCCCAGTATATTGCCAAGAGGCTCCCGCCTCAGCCCCAGCACCTGCCACCTCAACATGAGCTTGTAGAGGAGTGTTCTTCATGCCAGCCTCTGCCCTGGCATATCTAGCTCCTGCTCCGACATGGATTCCAGTGACGCCCACGGTGGCAGATGCATTTGCTTCACACATTGTGGCCCTTGCTCCCACCTCTATCTCTTCAATGAGGTAGGCATCTGCTGAAGCTTGACAAACACTTGCACCTGCAAAAGCAGATGCCTTCACTGGAGTAGCTGAGATTCCTGCACAGGCATTTTTTTCACTGGCTCTTGCTCCTGCACCAAGAACTTTCAGGCCAAGTAACTCATCCACATGAACCTCTGCTGCAGCACTGTTGCCTTTAGTACCTGTCACATCCTGGTAGCAGATTCCTTTCTTTTGCAAAACATTATCAACCATGCTGACACCTATTTGTGCACCAGAATTAAAAGTTGCTCGTAGGATTGCATCTCTCTTTTCATTTTTGGTCGCTTTGCTGTAGCTTTCTTTGGCTGTAGTTTTGGAGCCACTGCCTTTAGACTTGGTATCTGCTCCACCTCTGGATGATCCATTCCCTTTTCTTCCTGCTTCACTTCCTCCCTTAAGTCCTCCCCCACCTCCTCCCCCACCTCCTCTTCTGTTTCTGTCATTTCCTTTACTGGCATTATATTGATCTTTACAGGAACTATTCATGTTATCATCTTCATGAATTGCTTCCAAGGGAAGTTTCTCTTCACTGGGAATGTAGTTCCCTGCATATTCTGCACTTTCTGAGCTTTCAGCCTCAAAAAGTTGTCTCCCCTCTTGGTCTTTGTATTCTTTGTTTTTAATCTTTGTCAGTTCACCATCTAAATGATGTGGGATGAAGTTCTTTCCATCCTTTTGACCAGTCACCATGGCAGGTCCGGTTACAATTTCTCCATTACCTTCTGACCCTTTGTTTTCCATCGTTGTATTCCTCGCAACAGCCTTTTTCTGGCCATCATATGTTCCAGTAATTCTCTGACCTTTCTCATCATTCAGTGTTTTGTATCGGGCTTCATGGAAGTTGCCGACATGATTGTTCTTCCTTCTTTGAGGGAATTCCCCTTCTATGTGTTTTTGGTCAAACTCCTTGCCCCGCTGCTCAAATGTTTTTCCAGGTCTATTTTTCTTTGTTCCCTTAGTCATTTTGGCAGGACTGTCTTCAGTATCCTGGAAGATAAAGCAAGTTTTAATACAGACTATAATCAACTATTTAACAATTTAATTTAATTTAATTTAATTGAAAAATTTAAGCAAGACAATAATAATCAACAATTTAACTGCACAGGTGAGCCAAGTCTATTGTCCTTATGGAAGAAGTCACTACTTACGACACTGCAAAAGTATTGGCTGGCTGCGACAACCTGACCAATACTTATGGTGAAGAAAGAACGACCCTTTTGGGGTGATCTAGCATAGACAAAAGTTTTAGCTGGTGATGCCACTGGATGCCCAGTAGAGTTACCAGACATCCCCATAGTTATCATCATCAGCTTCATAGTTATCTCATTGCGAGGAGTTATTTCATGACCGATACATATATACTTACAAATGTGACACAACATTTTACATTTGGGTTTTAGATATTTTTTTACATCAAAGCGCCAAGGGCAAAAAAAAAAAAAAAGCTCGCCAACTGCCAGATCCTATAAAGCAGATAAGTTAGAGACTACGAAAAGGAGGTGAATCAATTTAGTTCCGGAGGTGTCTTGACATAGGACATAGTCATAGGCATTGGGGGCTACTCTAGCCCCCAATGTTTTGTGAATAGCCCCGGATCTCAAATAGTTTTTTTTTACAAAAATAAGAATAGCTCTGACTGGGACCAACACAAAATTATAGTAAGAAATGAGATTTGGCTAGATGTTGCTTGGCATATACTTATTGCATCTTTTTTATGAGCAGGACAAGAGATAGGCGGAGAGAACAGGAGGAGAGAGCAGAGGAGATGAGGAGTGCAACAGACAGATGAGACTCCAAAAGACCTTCTGGAGAGGTGAAGAAGAGAATATCAGAAGGACAAGACACAGAGTTAACACAGTTAAAAAGGAACCTTTAATTTGTCACACAATAGAAGCAGAGGCTAATAGACCAGGGTTGGTCAAATATCAGCATTAGGATGTCCCAAAATGCAAAAGTTTTGAAATGTTGCACGCTCGTGTGTTATTCCGGTTCTCTCATAGTAAAACAGTATTGCGTTGAAATGTTGAAAGAGTTTTACTCCTGCTGATGAAAATAAAAATACTAATGAAGTTGAGTCCCAACTCAGATTTTCTTTATTTTATTTTTATTTCATGTATCGAAAGTTAACCTAAGCAAAAGACCGGATCCTTTTGGTAGAACACAGTGTCCCACATCTTATATTCATTATGCTCTTAAATTGAAAATTAAAATGTCGCCTCCCTAATGTCGCCTCCCACTCTAAAGATCTCTAGGCTGGGCTAAGCCCCCAATGTTTCAAGAGCCTATATGTGCCCCTGGTCATAGGAACGTGGAAAAATATAAACATGAAGAGAGTTCCAGAGAAAGGGATGAAAGAGTGAAGCGACTGGTTAACTCTTGCATTATAAGATGGACAGAATAGGGATGAGGATTATCAGAGAATATGTAGAAAGTCTTGTGCAGGGCCGTGGGAGGCATGCAGTTAGCAAGTTCAGAAGAGCAGTGAGCATGAAAATAACGGTAGAATATAGCAAAAGAAGCAACTGTTGAGGGTAGTTGATGAAACTAAAAGCTTATGACTCCACCCTGTTTAGGAGGACTGTATGAGTGGATCCCCTCCAAACATGAGATGCATTTTCCATACATGTACAGATATGACCCCTGTTCAGGAAAACTGTCTGGGAGGGAGAAAAGAATGGACGCAGACACCATAGGACACCTAGCTACACCAAGACCTCGTTTAATACAACCTCGCCTTAGGAAATTTACACAAGAAAAAAAAATTGCACCAAAATTCACTTGATACACAAAAAACTTGAAGTTGTGCACAAAATTGTTCTAAAATTCTCAGAAATAAATAGGAACATGGATTCGTTTAGCACATTTTTTTATTGATGCATGATTTTCCAGGAGCATATCTTGTGCGTTAAACGAGGTACAGGTGTACACTGCACTAAATTCTAATGCTACACATTAATGCACACCACACTACCCTCCCGAGTTTTAAGCTATGTGAGTTTCGCGCTGAGTCCTAAATTCTTATCATCCCGACTTTCGCGCATTATATCCCGAGTTTCCTTTTTTTTTTTGGTGTGTGCCTACAGCGCCGTTAGGCAGTGACCTCCAGGAGTGGGATGGTAGGCCCTGGAGGTTAACTTGAGGGCTGTGATGGTTGGCCCTTGCCCGTGATGGCGCAGACAGAATTTCTATAGTGACGCCTGTGATTAGAGGCTCATGCCGCCCCCTGTGTCCTCCGATGCACTCGCAATCGAAGGTAGAGCTAATGGGCAGCGTGTGGGTGTTCTTAGGCCACTCAACAGTGCAGAGAAAGATTTTAAGTGGATTTTACAGCCCTCATCAAGGATCGAACTCGGATCACCGAGAACGCCACTCGGAGACTTCTTCTTCTTCTTGTGACCTTTTCTGCTTAGTATCACTTTGTAGGTCGTCTGTCAAGCTCGTGCTCGAGCTTGACATATATCTTGACGCTAACCACTCTGCTACCACCTCCCATAAGAGACGTACGGGACACGTCTTCCTTCCTTCCTGCTTAGTATAGTATTATAATAGGCTTAGTATAGCTTGTATGTAGTTTTGCTTTGTTTTTTTCCATTTGTTTGTGTTTTTCTCTACAGGAGCAGCCGGTGTCGCATAAGATAGGTAACACCTCGAAATAAGTAGCACCTTACCTTACACCCCCGCCACTCCTTACTTATTTACCACAAAATATTCCTTTATAAGTGATTAACCATGACGTGTGTGGTACTGTGGTTTCTGGAGGTACTGGAGGAGACAGGAGAGAAGAGAGGAAGGTATTGTGACAGTGTTATTGCCGTATAACACTGTCACACAACCATCAGCTGACAAGATATGTGTCAAGCTCACTCACTCAGACCAAAACAGCATCCGCTGGGTGACTCCCAACTCGAGCTCAATCTCAAGCTCCTCTCCTCCCTCCTCTTCTCTACGTAGTGTTGGCCGAAGCCACCACCCCGGGAGGCGGGTCACAAACCCTAGGCTAACACCCAGTACCCATTCACTGCTGGGTGGACAGGGGCTTGGGGCATTTTCAGGATATTTTTTTGGGCAAAAAGTGAGTTATAAGCTGTAAAATACGGTAGGTACACAGCCCTCAAGTTAACCTCCAGGGCCTACCATCCCACCCCTGGAGGTCACTGCCTAACGGCGCTGTACACACACACACACACACACACACACACACACACACAAAAAAAAAATCAGGACTAAATAAGCATCTTTACAGTGTTTTTAATACCCGAGTTTCGCGATCCACGAGTTTCGCGCTATGCCTCCGAAAGAAAGCAAGCGCGAAACTCGGGAGGGTAGTGTATACTGGAGATCCAAATTTCGCGGTTCTGAGATTACTGGATTCGCATATATGCAGATTTTTTGGAAGTTAATTGAAAAAATTCACTGCAAGACATCTCTGCTTTAGTTTTTGCAGTAAAAGCTGTTTCTAGCAGTTGCTTAACCAGTTAACTGCTGTGTGAGTCTTCAGCGGCTCGGTGCGGGAGCACTTTACACTTCTTGGAAAACCAATGTTCATTGCCGTTCCACAAAACAGCTGAAGGATGTGCAGTTTTGATATACTCAATCAATCAATCATTGGGGGCACACATCGGTGGTCGCCTCGCCCACCCTACGACGCCACTCCCGGGGGTCACCACGTGCGAGTACCCATGCAGGCTCCCTTCCCATACCAAGCAACTCCGGTTGGAAACATCAACTTGCCCCAGCCATGAGCCTTGTGGGCGCCCCCTTGGGCTCCTCCACGCCGGATTGTCTCTTACAGATACAACCTGGTGGGAAGGATCAATTTCAGGGTAGCGTGCCACATGCCCATATAGTCAAAGTTGGTGCTGTCAGACTTGGAGACAATTAACATGAGATTACCATGCTGGTAATAGGCCTCGATTTAGTCGCACGGCGCAATCACTGGTTTGACACATAGTCATCCCAGCGATACCCCATGATTCTGCGAAGACACCCATTACCAAAGGCATTGAGTTACTATACAAACTGTAGGAGTATTTTAAACAAGATAGACTTACTGAGAGGAATAACTAGTGTAGATGATTTTGATATAATAGCATTAACAGAAACATTGTTAGATATGTCAGGCAAAGTATTTAATCCAGAAGTAGAGATAGAGGAGTGCAAGCTACTTAACAAGGACAGGTTAGGCAGGAAGGGTGGAGGAGTTATGTACACTTTATTCTAGGGATACATTGTAGTGCTTTGTCAACAATGTTATAAAACAGATGATAGTGTAGATTCTATATGGGTTGAAGTTAGGGAGGAACTGATGAAATGGTCTTGGGTTTAGTGTATAGGCCTCCAAACTTATGTAGAGAGGATTCCGTTCCTGTATGGCAAGAAATAAGCAAGGCTAGCAGATATAATTGATTATGCGTGGTAGGAGATTTTAATTTTAGGAGCATTGACTGGGATTTAATTGCAGGAGATAATGACGCAGAGGAATTGTTAAAACTAGTTCAGGATAACTTTCTAAAGCAAGCAATCAAGGAGCCTACTAGGAGAGACAATATTCTAGATTTATTACTAACAAACAGGGAAGATTTAGTTACGGAAGTAGAAGTTGGAGGTCAGTTAGGTAATAGCGATCATTGTGAAGTTTGATTTTGCTTAAAATGGGAGGAAGGTTCTAGAAGTGTTAATATGCATATGGTACCTGACTTCAGAACGGCTAATTATGCAGGATTAAGAAGACACTTGGAAGGGACTAACTGGGGCCGGATGTGGGGTGAGGTGAGGTCTGATGTCAGGGCTGAGAGTGGAGTCAGTGATGTCAGTGCTGATGAGGCTTATACATATTTTGTTAGGATTTGGGGAGGCGGTGGCCGAGTGGTTAGCGTCTTGGAGTGGTGAGCTCAATGTCCCAAGTTAGAGTCCTGCCGGGAGTAACTCTTTCGACATTCTTTAATGCGGTCGACATGAGCCTGGTAGGGGAGCAGGGGCTACATTCAGAGAGGCTAACGTCCATGCTTCACGACTTAGCGACATCCATCAGCTGTTTTGGCATTCTGCGGGCAGATTGCGACGTACTTAAAGACGTTAGAAGACTTTAAACTTAAAGACTGCCTAAGGGGTGGTGTAGAGGACGTAACATATATAAAAATACTCAAAAATTGAGTATATATGATGTTTTCTGACTCAAGAACTGAACAGGGCAAGTATACAAATGAAATTAGGCCATATAACAATCCCCATGCGCTCGTGATGAGTTTGTTATGGGGTGATGGGCCGAGTGGTGAACGGCGGCATCTCACCACGACTCACCACACCATACACCACCACGCACGGCTCCGCGACAGACAAGGTATATTCCTCCTCATCCTTCTTCTTACCCTTTATTCTTCCCTTCCTCTACCTAATTCCTCCTCCTTCATCACCACTACTACTACTACTACTACTACTACTACTACTACTACTACTGCTACTACTACCACCACTACTATTACTGCTGCTACTACTACTATAGCCGTGTTTTTCCTCCTCATCCATCCTCTTACCCTTTATTCTTCCCTTCTTCCTCTACCTAATTCCTCCTCCTTCATCACCACTACTACTACTATTACTGCTGCTACTACTACTATAGCCGTGTTTTTGTCGTCCAAGCATCGTCTTGGTACGAAGACCGTTTTTTCTCGCAATTGAAAATTGATTGGTTTCTGCAACAACAACACAACAAACTTGGTAAGGGCCGAAATAATAATCAGTCTAAAACATTGCAAACAATATCACAAAGCAGTATAACACAAATTTTAGCAAGTGTTATTGGAGTGGTCTTCGTAATCCAAGACGGTGCTTGGACGATAAAAACACGGCTTATTACTGCTGCTACTACTACTACTATTACTGCTGCTATACTACTACAACTACTACCAACTGCTATAAGAAAAGGTTAGGAGGAGGAAGAGGAGGAGGAGAAGGAGAAGGAGAAGGAGAAGCTAGGAGGTGGAGGAGGAGGAAGAAGGGTGGAGCATTTTGGTGTGGATGATAAATTTGTAAACACAGTTGAGAGTGTGGAAGCCTTGTGATTGGCTGAAACTTTTTGAGAAATACTATGTGATTCGCTGGCGAGGCTGTGACGTCATTGTACTCGCTCAGCCAATCAGCTATCGAAGCCCATAGCGACACCGTAGCGCCACTGCCATATCTCGTACCAGAATCCCCCCGAACTCCGGGGTGTAGAAATAGAGGAAGTTAGTTAAGCTAAACACCGTGCCCTTTAACTCTCTCTGAATGTCTGCCCAGAAGGTCCAAAGTTAAAGTCTCACCAAGGAGCAACTGTCATATTCATCGTCGTGTGGCTGAAGAAACCCGCATGCAGCTATACATGTTCTTTCGCCTGAGAGTGCGACATAGGAAACGCCAGGTGGCAGCATGAGCCTGACTGAGGATCCGAACATCACAGAAAACGGGATCTTCACCTAAGACCACAGGTTTCACTATAAAAATCTAGCCTGCGCGCCACTAACGGGCGAGAGCGACCGACATCACTACTCTCCAGAATGTGCAGGGCCAACCGCCTGAGCCCTCAAAAAGTAAAAATAGCCTATAGGCGCTATAGTTATATATATATAGGCATATACTGTAGCTATATTTCCTCTCTTGGTAGATTTCAAAGTTAATGGGCTCCCTGCTCTGACACAGGTCAGGCAGGATAATGCGGCAGGGATTAAGTGGGATTTTCGGGACAAGTGGAAGAGAGAGGAGTATGGTCGTGTAGTGACAGAGTTGCTGAGTGGCATTGCCATAGATCCTGTCAGGGTTTGTTGCTTCCAGAATGCATGTCTGGACCGTGGTCACCATGACGACATCAACGCCTTCCACGAGGCGTTGATATAGTGCATGGTGCGTGCTGGCCAGACTGTGTTTGGTTTTTGCAGGAAGAGATGTACCAGGCTGGAATGAGTTTGTTGGTGAGGCGCACAGTGCCGCGCTGGAGTCCTTCCTTGAGTGGAGAGCGGGTGGTGGTCCGCGTTGGGGGCCACTGGCTGAGAGGATGAGGAGCACCAGGGCCAGATTCAAGCTGTGTCTCAGGTGGTGTAAGTCACATGAGCACCAGCTTCGTGCCCAGTCCCTGGCTGACAAGCTGGCATCTGGTGACTCCTTTAACTTTTGGCGTGGCGTGAGCAGCATGAACCCGGGCTCACACACGCTTCCCCTACGGGTGGATCACGCTGTGGGGGAGGAGGGCATCGCCTCCATGTGGGGAGACCATTTCAAGGGCATTCTCAACTGTGTGAGGGACGAGGAGAGTGAGAATGCCCTGTATGGTGTGTCGCTGCAGGGTTTCCGCAGCGTGGATCACGAGGAAATGAGAGGGGTATTGCAAAGCCTCTCCTCCAGTGAGGCTTTGGGTATGGATGGGCTCCCTTCTGGGGCATATAAGTATGCGCCCCCCAGCCTGGTTACTTGGTTCTGTCTCTTCATCAATGCCTGTGTCTGCCATCAGTACATACCCAGTCAGGTCTTGGCAGTGTTTATAGTGCCTTTACTTAAGAGCAAAGTGAAGGACCCTGCTAACTCTGGCAATTACAGGCCCATTGCCATAGTGACTGCCCTGTCCAAGGTGCTGGAGAAAGTGGTGCTCCATCGTCTTGAGGCTTACCTGTATACACTGGACAATCAGTTCAGCTATAAGGAAGGCCTTGGCACTGAGATGTGTGTGTGGACATTGAAGAATATCATTCATTACTACACTTCCAGAAATTCACCTCTTTATCTGTGTTTCCTGGATGCCAGAAAGGCGTTTGACAGAGTGAATTACTGGAAGCTCTTTCATGAACTTCTCGTCAGGGGTACACCGGGGTACATTGTTAATTTATTAATGTACTGGTACACTACCCAGGAATTTACTGTTAGTGGGGTAATTCCTTCTCGCTGTCCTTTAGTACTGCCAATGGTATTCGGCAGGGGGGGGATTTTATCCCCCTACCTGTACAATGTGTACACAGATGATCTCGGTGCCAACCTTCGTGATACAGGTATCGGCTGCCACATACATGATGGGTGCATCAACTCACTGAGCTATGCTGATGATATGATACTGCTCCCACCCATTGCGGATGCGTTGCAGGACCTTATCAATGTGTGTCAGGTGTATGCTGCCAAGCATGTCATTGTCTACAATACCACTAAGACAGAGTGCATGGTAGTATCACCGGCACGCGCTCAGGTGAATTACCTGAAAACAGCATGGCTCGGTGGGTCTGCCCTCACTTTTGTGGATAGATTCGCATACTTAGGCCATGTTATATCCCACAACATGACTTATGATGATGATATCATCAAGCAGACCACCAAGTTTCTTGTCGTGGGAGATACTCTACAGAGGAAATTCTCCTACTGTAGCAGAGGTGAAGATGGAGTTATTCAGGAGTCACTGCTACTCTATATACTGCAACTCGCTGTGGTCGCGGTACAGTCACTCCACAAAATTTGTATACACTTGGGGCGAGGCAAGCCCATCACGTTCTCATATCTCTTCCTTGTCTACAAATTTTCGCTCAGTCTCCTCTTACCGCCTAAATAGCCATGTTAGTGCGGGTTTGCTATGCACCGGTAGTCATGCACTTTTGTCATGCATGGGTTGGAATAATCAGTTGGTTATCTTTCTTGGTTTTAATAAAGGATAACAAAGTACTTTCATTCACTTGTAGTATTCAGGAACTCCCTTTTTCTCTCGTGTTCACTCGCGTGTAGAATGTTCAAGTTCTCACTCTGTGTCTCGTGTTCACTGCCTCTCGTGTTTCACTCGTAATGTTGGTCTTTGCCCACGGGTCGCGTGTGGGACTATACACACTCAGTCACGTGTGTGTCTTACGTGGACCAAAAGTTATCTACCTCAAAAGTGAGATTCTTTTCACGACTAACCTATGAACATGACGTCATGTCGCGTCACAACTTGGAGGTACCAATAAGAGACAAGACATACACTGTTCTCCCTTTTTCTTCAGCCAATCATGAAAGGCAAGGAAGGGCTGAATTTACACTTGTTGTTATCTAGACCTAAATCTTTGTTTGACAAGCTGGAAGAATTATCGGTTTTACAAGAATTCTGGCATACATTTTCTCGCTCTCTCTCTCGGTAATAAATCAATCTAGCTAACTTATTTATATCCTTATTCAGACTAAAACACCTATTACAGGGCTTGGCAGGCTACCGCTTGTCTTCCCGACAAGACTTCTGTTTTCACTAGTTGCTAGCAATACATGATGAAATATTTCTATCTTAATTCATAATTCATGCAGTTATTGTTCTATCATATTATACCATCTAAGTAATTCATTATGTTACGTTGCTTGACAAAACCTATTACAGGGTTCGGATCATGAAGAACATGTTTGTGTGATGATGCATCTTGATGTGTAGCGGCTTCTTGTACATAAAGAACATTTCTAGGAATCCAATAAGTAATGATAATTAATAGTACAATTAACAGGATGTACCAATTTGACTGTTAAACTATTCTTTTCCACCAGTATTCTGTCCTTGATTTCTGTCAGGGTGTCTCAATTGTAGATAAGCTTTTCTATTTCCAAGGGGATTCACACAGATTGGTTAACAACAATCAAAATTTCTACCTTCCTAACTAAGACTCTGGGCCTCACAGGGTTCCAGGCCGGTGTTAGGCATCCTAACAAAATTCATGTCAACAACCTCAGGTTTTCTGTAAAAGGAGTTGCAATCTACACCTAGTTCCAATAACAATTCATTTACATATGCTTCAAATTCGTCTTGTAAGAGAATTTCTGTTACGTTACAAACTAACATAACTTGGTTGGAATCCTTTTCACTAAATTCCTTGCAATAGCTGCGCAATTTCTTTCTGTACTCATGTGTTTCATTTGTGTCATTTAACATGTCTACATTACTATTTGGTGTACTTAAGTTTGTTTCTTCTCTTGAATTTTCAAGTGACCTTTCTACGTCGTTATGTGGTGTGTCTATCTGTGTTTCTCTAGTCATATTTGTTTTCTTAAGGTGATCTGCATGTTTGATTATTTCCTCTCCCGAGTCTAGAGATTGAATCTTGAACTTGTTTCCTCCTGCATTTGCAATTATTTTATAGGACCTTTAAAATTTGGGTGATAACTTAGTTAAACTGTGGCGATAGGTACATGAAGTTTTTGCCATTACTAAATCTCCATGTCGTAACTTTTACATCGCGTGCCGTTTTAATGTTGTTGTTTCTGCATTTCCTCTGAGTATTCTTTCATGTGGCTTCTTACTCTCTGGTGAATGACTTGAAATTTTGTGTAATCTATTTGCACGTAATCATCCTGATTATACACAGGCTTGGGTTCTGCATCTAAAAGTTCATATGGAGAACTTTATCTTCCCCAACAATATGTTAATGTGACGTTTCTCCAGTGGCTGAGTTTATCTGGGAATTCAGTGCACAATTTGACTGTGGGATCCACGTATCCCATGCCATGCTGTACGGATCATTAGACTCCTCAACAAGTTATTACTTTGTGGTTGAGTCTTTCTACTACTCATTACTCTGAGGTCTATAGGCTTGTACATTATTTTCTTGATGTTAAATAGTTTACATAGTCCTTCTAGTATCTGATTGTTGAACTCTGTACCGTTGTCTGACACAATTACCTTTGGTGTCGTGAAATTGCAAATTATTTGTTCGAATATTATTGATGCGACCGTTTCAGCCTTTTTATTTTCATGGGCTGTATGATGCAATATCAGGAAAATGTCGATGGGACTAGCAAGTATTTGTATCCATTTTCTGACAGTGGAAGCTTGAGTGTATCGATGTGAACTCTTTCCCATGGTTTCTGGGGTATAGGGTACGTTAGCATTGGTGCTGGGGAACGCGTGTTACCCTTCACTTCGGCGCAAATCGTGCAGTTATCTACGTGGGAATATATGTCTTTTCTCATGCCTGGCCAGAAGTACTTTAGTTGTGCTTGCTTGTAAGTCTTATCTTTTCCGGGTTCCGCTGTGGGCACTGTTATGGAGCATCTTTAATACTTCTGGGACTAGTGTCTGAGGGATTACTAATTGTTTCACCATACCTCGTGTTACGTCTTTGCATACTATTTCTGCGTTTCTGTATGATAATTCATTGCATATTTCGAAATTGTTTATCTTGTATTTAGCGGGTAGTTGTGGTTCTTGACTACCTGTCGGGTCTGTTAGGTGTGTTACTACTGTGCTCCACATGGCATCCTTTTCCAGTTCTGTGCTGACTAGATCTGTATCTAGTGTGATTAATTCTTCAATACTACATATTGAGGTCATTACCTCTGTTTCTGGGCTAATGTTCCTTGAGAGTGTGTCTGCGGCTACGTTTTTCTTTCCTGGTATGTATTCAAAACTGACTTCGTAATTCTGTAACGTCGTGAACCATCGGGCGAGTCTGCCTCTGAGGTTTTTATGCTTAAACAGGTTCTGTATTGCTGTGTGATCAGTCCACACTCTTATCTTGTAACCTAGCAATGTGTCTCTACATTTTTCTAGGCAGTATATTACTGCTAAAGTCTCACGTTCTGTGATGCTGTAATTCTTTTCTGCGGTTGTGCATAGTCTAGATGCATAAGCTATCGGTTGGAACGTTCCTTTTCTTTCCTGCATTAATATTCCTCCTAGCCCTATATCTGAGGCGTCGGTACATAGGATAAATTCTTTCGTGTAATCTGGGAAGATTAGTACTGGTGAGTTGGTTAGTTTTGATTTGAGCGTTTCAAATGCTTGCTCTTGAGCGTGTCCCCAAGTAAAAGTCTGATTCTTTTTCAATAGTGTGTTTAGGGGTTGTGCTATATCGGCGTATCCCTTTATAAAGATTCTATAGTAACCTGTTAGACCAAGGAAACTTCTTACTTTCTCAACTGTGGTTGGCACTGGGAAATTTCTTACGGCGTCGAGTTTTGACTGTACTGTTCTTAATCCATGTTTATCTATTTGGTGTCCTAGGTAAATAACTTTGTCTTGTAGGAAAGTACATTTCTCTATTTTCACTTTCAATCCGGCTGATGCTAGCCTAGAGAAAACCAAGTCTAGTTTCTTAAAATGTTCCTCTGCTGTCTGCGATACTATGAGTATGTCGTCTAGGAATACACTTGCTGTGTTTCCTATTAGCCCTTGCAATACTGTGTTCATCAGTCTCATGTACGTTAATGGACTGTTTGATAAACCAAATGGCATGCGTTTAAATCTGTAGTGTCCAGTCGGTGTGGAAAAAGCTGTCATGTCTTTAGATTCATCTTGCATTTCTATCTGCCAGAAGGCTGACTTTATGTCTATTGTGCTGAATAGTTTATTTTCTGTTCCTAGACTGCGAAGAATGTCAGAGATTACTGGTAATGGTAGACGATCTGGGATAGTGTGTTTGTTTAACTCCCTGTAGTCGATGACTGGGCGTACTGAACCGTCTGACTTTGGTACTAGGATAAGAGGAAAGTTCCACTCACTATCGCTAGGTTCAATCACATCTTGTGTGAGCATTTCACTGATCAATTGATTTACTGTGGCGAGCTTTGAATGCGGCAATCTATATGCTGGGATATAAATTGGCTGTGTACCTGATTTTAATTTTATTTGATGTTTCAACACGTCAGTCTTTCCCAAAGCGTCCCCTGGTAAGGCTATTGCGTGCTCGTGCTTCGTTAGCAGTGATAAGAGTTCGTGCTCTAAATCAGGTCGGCTGGTAGGTTTAAGGTGGTTGAGGAGATCTCTCCCAACCTCTACATCTTTCTGGACTGAGCAGATGAATGGGTCTGTTGCATTTTCTGAGTTCTGATTTTCATTTACTATTTTAATTGGGTGTTTACAGACTTGGAATGATCCTATCTGGGTTCCTGGTTTCAAAGTGATGTTCTTATTCAGTGTACTCATTACTAAAACTTCTAATTTCCCATTCTCTGATTTATAAACAGCGCAATCAAGTTGCGTTCCTTTCACTCTGATGGATTCTGGCATTGTAAATACTTCTGTATCCTGCTTTAATCCTTTTAACTCCAGTGTCACCTTGTTAATTGACATGGCATTGCAATAGCGTATACTCTATCACATGTCCTGAAATAATTCTCATGGCTTCATCTGGTCTGTAACTTGTTCTTTGATGCTGTCTCAGTGTATTACTAACTTGTGATACCTTTTCATGCCTGGTATTTAGCTTTTTTGCTTGTCTTTGGTGTGACTTCACTACTCATCTGTTTCGGTGCAGTGTGTAAATTAGGGACCTTGAGAGGTAATTTTTCCTTTCTCTTGGGCTTATCAGTAGCCTTTGATTGCTCTGCCACGCTATTGGGTGTTTTTAATAGCACAATTCGTATTAGTATTTTAGCACTCCTAATAACGGTTTCTGGATTTCAGAAATGGGATGAATTTGTATGAAACAGCTGAACCCCAATCGGTCTGGTGGAGATACTGTGATCTCTTGCTCGCGCATTGTCAAGGCCAATCCAATCCTATACAAATCTCCCGGAAAAATGTTTGTCTACCAACCATCGCGGTTTATGTGCAATCACAATAATCTCCTAATGTAACCAGTGACTTGAGTTTTTTCCACTGTACGTAATTTTTCTCCTGTCACGAGCCTTGCCGTGTGTAAGGGCCCTCGGCTCATTAAACTTAACACCTGATCTTACTTTATTTAATATGTCAACTTATTCTGTTCACCATTGAGCCTGTGTCTAGGAAAATCTGAGTAGGCGTGGGGTAAACTTTGCCTTAATCAATGGGCCTTTCAGTGTGCTTGTTTATCGGATTATCGTTTGTTTGTTTTCTCTTTTCTACATTTTCTAAGTCTCAGTTTGTTCGGTTCTTTTGACTTATTTGAAGAGTAGTGTTCCCTTCCTTGTGTTTACCTACGAAGTGGATCCTGTCAACGAAAATTTTGAGCTACGAAGTTGTTAGCTCGCCGCGCGCGACAAGCTCTGGTTTTTTGTCCTATTATTTGTGGTAGCTACACTAAGGTTCCAGGTAGCAATTTATTGCGGTGTGTCCGGTATATTGACATTACCCGTCAAAATGTTGAATTGTAACACTCCATCGCGACTTTACGCCCGGGTCGTACCACACTAGTGATTAACATTCACTTGAGGAGGGCGTTGCCATGAGACGCTGCCGGTCTGTTTTCTGTTGGGCCTCCACTAACGTGATAAGGACCCTACTGTAATAGTGTTCCGAATTAGACGAGCCTGTGGCGGGTGGCGTGGTCGAGTTTGGATCGTATCGGCAATCACATATAGTCGTGGTCGAGGATTTGGCTCGGCATATCCTCTTAGCATGAATCATTTCTCCTAGGGACTGTTTTTTCCTTCAAAATCCCTTGTACAGCCTTTCGCTTGTAACATCATCACAATCACTTAAACATTTTTGAGAAACATGATTAATTTTTAGGATACTAGTGTTCCTGACATGTGGGTCGCCGTCGCATTGGCTCAGGTGTCCCATCGGAGGCCGCTGAGCCGATTCTCACATATCCCTTCCCACAGATCACGCTTTGCAATATACTCTGTAACTGTTGTGAGGCCTGGACGTTTAAGCGATAGCATTTTAATCGATAACCCGGAGGGGTCTTAGTCACTTTTCTTCGAGAAGTGGGGCCGTTCGAACACACTGAACATAAGCGTCGTTAATCGTCTAGGTCTTCTACTATTGTCTGTAACAGATAACATCCTTGCCCTGCCGTTTTCGGCGTCTACATGGTTGTTTAAGCAACTTCAAATCTTCAATCTTTCTGAGGTAAGTTTCTTATTTGCAATCAGGTTGTTCCACTTAAGCAAGAATTGAATTTTATTTCAATCGTGTTTCGCATCCCCTGAAAACTTAGTACCCCTGCGGCGGGGAGGTAAATAATCTCATGTCTAACATCCTTTTTCTTGTCTTCATCACCCATATGTTAATTGTATTTGTCTTGATGTAGCCTACGTTATGATCTAGTGACTACTGGACTCTTTTCTTAGCTGTCTTTTTTTCGAACTCTTGAGGCCGGTGACATTTTCCAGAATTTAAGAACTTCATAGCTGGCTGGACTGATGACGAGGAGAGAGAGGCGGAGTAATATCTAAACCTTGTGGTCTGGGATGAACGGCAAGCGTCGTGGACACACCACAACACACAATACAACACCTTTCTTCGTTATCTCAGGATCTTCCTGTTAAGGGAGTGGAATTAGTTCTACTACAAATCAATATATAGATAACACCCTGGCTTTAAAAGGAATCTATTATACTTCATCAAATGTATGAGGTTGAATGGTGGATAGGATTGGCCACGTGGTGTAAGTGGGGTGAGGCTGAACTGCCTCCCGTGTGTGTCCAAGCAGTGTCGACTGTGTGTGACGCTGGCCAGGATGGTTTGGGGCTCGACGAGGCAGCGGTGGGTCTGCTGATGGTGGCGGGTATGTCGGGAACGGAACTTTTTCTTTCTTTTCTTCTTGTGTTACTTCGTTTTCCTTCTTCTTCTTTCCTTCTGCTTGTGCTTTTCTTGTTTCTTCTTTCTTCTTACTGCGTGCTGGTTTCTTTCTTTAAGGCGGGAAAGGAGGCGAGTGACCTAGAGGAATGCGAGTGTGCAGTGTGTGTATGGCAGTGGCGCGGGGTGTCGTGTAGGCCTATAGCTTGCGGCGTTGGTAGGTGCGGGGCTGGTGGTGAGCTGGCTGGCGGTCTTGCTGGAGGTGGTGGAATATCAGTCCACGCGCTCACAGCGAGGAGGTTTGGGGCGAAACAGAGTGGTTGTGGGCGGCTTTCTGGTCGCTGCTTTTTCTTGCGTCTTCCTCTTCTGTTTTTCTTCTGTTTTTCGTCCTCTTCGGAGTTAATTATACGTGGTTTTCCGATCCTTTTCGCTATGTCACCACTGTTAGTGCGGGGTTTCTTACTCACCGATGTCATGCACATTGGTCTTGCATGGGTTGGGCCTAATCCATTCGGTTATCTTTCTGGTTTTAATAGTATTACAACTGTAACTTTTCCATTCACTTGTAGTATTCAGGAACTCTCTATATCACTCTGTGTGCACGTCGCGTGTAGAATGTTCAACCTCTCACTGTCCCTCTCGCGTTCAACTCCGTACTGTTTGTCTTTGCCCACGGGTCGCGTGTGGGACTATTGGGGACCAAAAGTTATCTACCCTAAAAGTGAGATTCTTTTCACAACTAACCTATGAACATGACGTCACGTCGCGTCACGTTTTGTAGGAACCACTAAGAGACAAGACATACACTGTCCTCCCTTTCTCTTCAGCCAATCATGAAAGGCAAGGAAAGGCTGAATTTACACTTTTCGTTATCTAGACCTTAATCTTTGTTTTGACAAGCTGGAAGAATTATCGGTTTTACAAGAATTCTGGCGTACATTTTCTCGTTCTCTCTCTCGTTAATAAATCAATCTAGCTAACTTATTTCTATCCTTATTCAGACTAAAACACCTATTACAAATATACCGATACCGGTATACCGATGCAATACTAATACCAATACCGGTATACCGAAAAATAAAACAACCGGTAATACCGGTAGTACCGGTGCTAAAATACCGGTATTTCGGTGTACCGGATACCGGTGCACATCCCTAACACACACACACACACACACACACACACATACACAGTCAGTCAGTCACACAACACGTATCCTTGAAATAATTATATTAATAATAAAATAATAATAATAATTTGGATGATAATAATAATAACAATAATGAAAATGATGATGCCATTATTAAACATAATAATAGTAGACTAAGACTAATACTACTAATAATAATAATAACTATAATGAAAATTTGATCTTGGCTAGATTTGTATAGTGACGCCTGTGTGATATGTAATGATCCGTTTTCTGTGATGGTCTGCCCTCAGGGGTAGAGGGAGGGAGGGAGGTTTCACAGAGCGGCATTGTCAGATGAGCTGCAATCGGCCAATGATAACACGCGCCTCAGATTCTGAGGCTCTGAGCCAATGAGCGTTAAGCTACCATACGTGTCTCGGCAGTCGGAGTAGTCACTAGTCAGTTCTTGGTCTTGGTACTAGTCAGAAGTCTGTTTCGAGGAAAAAAAAGAGAGAAAAAAATATAATACCGAAATCCAATACCGACCAAATAATATACCGATACCGGTATACCGATGCAATACTAATACCGATACCGGTATACCGGAAAATAAAAATACCGGTAATACCGGTAGAACCGGTGCTAAAATACCGGTATTTCGGTATACCGGGCACCGGTGCACATCCCTAGGCCTGGGACAAAGACGGTATACTAAAGAAAGACTGGAAAGCTTCAAAATAAGGTGTAGCAAAGGCTAACTGGTTACTCTTTAGTTCTTTCGTCCACTAGATGAGGGCGTTAGCGTCAATTGAGCTATGACTATTCTAAAGACACGAAGTGTGAATTGTACAATGCAGATATGTAGATTAAGGAAAATGTTTTACTACATGCCTGGAAATCAACATATACGGATGAAGTCGTTGTTGTTACAACACCATGTAAAGGAAACCAAAACAGTCATTTGGAATTTCTTAATATACGTAAAACAAATAGGAACAACAAAATCAGTGGATCTTTTTCAGATATGTCAAATAGACTCCAAGGACTATATTGTGGGCAGAAATTAAATAAATTCCGTAATTAAACACTTCAGGTGGTGCCGTTGCAAAATCAGTAGTCAGTACCTCCTGTGCTATCATCATCTCGCGTGGTTGTTTATAATTTTACATCTTTGAATCAACTCGGACGTCCGTCGTCCAGTCGTCCACTCAGTGCTGCCAGATGCAGGGAGATTTCCCTGTTTAAGGGAAATTCAGGTCACTACAGGGAAACAGGGAAGAAAATTTAAAATATACCAAAATATAGGGAAATTTGAAAGATACGGAGAATATATAAACTTTTTGTGTATATATCTCTAAATTACAAGAGAGAGAGAGAGAGAGAGAGAGAGAGAGAGAGAGAGAGAGAGAGAGAGAGAGAGAGAGAGAGAGAGAGAGAGAGAGATTCGCTTTAAGTCTCGAAATAGCCGTATCGTTCTCGTCCGGTTTTCGCACAGTGTCGGTACAGTACGTGTTCTGAGGTCCTATCTCAGTTCCCGGTAAAGCTTCCGTACTGATTGACGTTTGGAAGTCTCTGAAGGATTTCTGTTACTGTGTTATTGATGTGACCTGTAGCTAGTCATGTCTACTCCTCCAGCCAGAGGTGCACCTAGGAATATTTTTCGGTGAGGGGGGGCAGAAATTTGTATTCGCCACCCAGTAGGCTACACAGTAAATCCGCCAGATTTATCGCTAGTCGCTGGATGGTAAATTTTTCCGCCATCGGCTGATGCCTTTTCAGGCCTGATTTCATATTTCTGCTGCTGAAACAATAGTTTTGGTGCTGTTTATATGCTTGTTCAAGACATTTAGTGAAGCAAAACGTGACCAAATCAAGGTGATAGGTGTTACACGGTCAGGTGACGCGGTCATATCGCTAGGTAGAACCTGTAATACCTTTTTTTTAACTGACTTAGTGTATTCTGATTTCTTATAAGGAAGGAAATTTCGGAGAGCCCCCTGGTTGCGCCACTGCCTCCATACAAGCGTAAACGCCAGGCGTACACTCAAAGATACACTGATAAATGGAAAAGTGCCCCAAATTTTTTAGTTGGCTGATACGAAGGGGTATAGGCCCTCTGTATTTCCATTGCAAATTGTGCAATTCTGACGGAAAAACTGATATAAAGGCGACAGGGAAATACAGGGCTAAACAGGGAGATGTTTGAGGTGAATATAGGGAAATTTTTGGCAGCTCGATCTGGCAGAACTGCACGGTCCACTCTTTGAGCTACTGTGGTGGTGGTGGTGGTATGCTCCTGCTCCTCCACCGAAATATTACCGCTACTACCGCTTCCCTGACCACGACACTACACTACGTTGTACTGTGTGCAACTGTGCATACATATATGACACCAATTTCACTTAATATATCTAATATTTTCCCTGAAATAATAGAAAATAAAAAAAGGCTAGCAATATTTGGAACCACTGAGGTAGTTTTTCGTCCACTCATAGATGGCGCTCTAAACACAAGAATCGGGTGCTATCTGGCATCTTTCTGGCTACACTTATTCTGTTATCATCTTGAATTATGATGGACTTAAAGGGGGGAATACTCTCTCCCCGGTCTTTTCTTTATCCGTACACATCGTTCTTTCTCGCTCCTGGGTGGTTTCCATCTCCATTGGCCTGCATCCGCCTGCGTCTGTGTCCTGCCCCTGGCTGCAGGATTCTGCCCACTCTCCAACACTTGCTGCTCACAGTGTTCGCCACGCCCACCAAACCCACGCCCTCAAACGTCACCACCTTTGTCCCCTGCTCTGACCGTCTCCACCGCCCACAACACCCACGGTGTGAGTTGCTCAGAGCAGGAAGCAGGGGTTTGTCGCTGGCCACACAGCATGAGCATGTCAGGTCAGTCTCGCGTGGCCTCTCTGTGTGCTGAACTGTCACCACTCGTCTCGCAGGGTGATGAGGTCACAGTCCACGCCGGCTGCTCCCGCCCCGCAACTAGACTCCCGGACTCCCTCAGATGCCATCCCCGACGGTCGGTTCTCCGCCAGACCGGGCATCGCGTGTGTCGTCTCGGGAGTGTCCTGCTGTTGTGGTCTGAGGCTGTGGGGCGCGGGCAGCATGCATGAGTGGCCCTCGGGAGCTCGCAGTATCCAAGTCTGCCTCAGGGGTGGGGAGGCACAGGTGTGATGGCAAGAATCACCTGGAGGCGGCAGCTCAGGCTCCCACCAAGGCACACAGTGAGCTGAAGTGCCAGCATGTGCACCAAACATTCAAACGCAAGAGTAAGCTGAGAGCATTCCTTGACACACATTCGGTGTTTAAATAAAAATTATGAACTGTTTAAGTGTGTGGGAATCATTTACTCTCAAAGAGTACCTCCCACACTCACTACCCTGGACACACAGTGGTGTTAAGAAATTATGAATGTTTAGAGTGGTGGGAAAACGATTTACTGAAAATCGTCGTACACCTCACCAACACACCCTGATTCACACAGTGATGTTAAGAATTATGAATGTTTAGAGTGCTCGGGAAAAATTTTACTCACAAGAGTCACCCAACCCTCACACACACCACCCTTGACACACAGTGGTGTTAAGTCAAATTATTCAATGTTTAGTGTGTGGGAAAAGATTTACTGCAAATACAGTTTAAAAGCCTCACCCAAACACACCCGGACACACAGTGGTGTAAAAAGATTTGATGTCTAGAGTTCGTTGGGAAAAGGTTTAACTAGAAGTTTCAACCTCACCCACCGCACAGCCTGGACACACACGGAGTGGTTCTGGTAAGAGGGTGGGAATTCTCCAATGTTTAGAGTTGGGACAAAATATTTGCGTGTAAGAGTTTCCCTCACCATAACACACTCACCCTGATACACAGTGGTGTTAAACATTATGAATGTTTGTAGAGTGGTGACGAAAAGATTTATCTCACAAGAGTTTTTCCCTGCACCAAACACACCCCTATACCCATGGTGTTAAGAATCATGAATGTGCATTGAGTTGGGAAAATGTTTTTATACCATTTTCTGAACTCCCACAAACACCACCTTTAGACACTCCCTGCGGCCAGACTCTCGTTCAATGTCACCTTTCCCTTCCCTCTGACGGGCACCGCACGACGAAGTTCTCTGCCGCTCCACGGGAAGTCCATGGTAACGTCGAATCCTTCCGCTGCTTTTCACACGTCGTGTAGTCCCCGTCACGGTAAGGTTTGGTATATACGTCGGAAGGAGTAATATGCCGCGTTCTCCTGTGCGCTACGCGACCTTCCATCTCACTCCCATGAGTGCTTTGTTTACATCGTGTATACAGCACAGCAGAGTACCCAGACAAGAACAAGCAGTCTCGAGTTCATCATATCCGATTATTAGCTCAGGCTAAGCCCATCTCTCTTGCTTTGTTACTTTTCTCATCCTGTGTATCTTACACGAAGTCATTCTTTGCGCATACTATCAAAGCGTCTTGTCTAATCATGCTTCTAGCTTCGCTAGAGTATGCGGAAAGGAAAGAAAAGCAATGTTGTGACAAAAAACCTTGATGTGCATCGCTCCCACGGCATTTCAAACTGTCCTTATGTTTTCTTCTCATATGACTTTGGCTAATGACACGCTTGCTTCTGTAGCAGGAAACATTCTGCATCTTGGCTCCTGGAGTTTGTAGTTGATAGCGAATTGTGGCAAGATTTGTTTTTTATGTTTGCCCATGTGTGGTGAGGCGGTGCAGCAGCCACGCTGGTCTTATTGTCGGTTTCAGTGCAGCCTCCCGATACATATATCACCTCTACATAATTAATTGCTTGTAGCATCTCGTCATTCTGAGTTATGTCTTATCTCCATACACCTCAGGGTACCTGGAACTGTGTTCCACCTCAGATAGGAATTGGTCGCCGACGTCGGCAAGTCGTTCCAATTTTTCAACACGTCAGGCGAGTATTCCATATTTTCCACGGCTCGGCGCGTCTCTCTTTCCCTACTTTTTGGCGACTACAGTTCCAGTTCTTGATACTTATTACGTTACCCAATATTGTTAAACATGGACGAGGACTTCGCGCGGTCAATTTTCGGTGACAGTAATTTACTCCGGTTGTATATCCCAATGCGTCGCCGCCTACGGCAATATAAAGTAATACTTAGGCCGGGTTATAGTGAGGTTAGTTTAGTAACTTTTAGGGGGTTCATGGTAGGGTTAGTTAGTAACTTATAGTGAGTTAGGTTAGTAACTTTTTGGGTGTTATTCGTGAGGTTAGGCTTAGTAACTTTTAGGGTTATAGTGAGGTTAGGTTATAACTTTTGGGGGTTCTAGTCAGGTTTAGGGCTCTAGTTCAACTTTTAGTGGGGGTTATTAGTGCAGGTATTCTAGGTTACTTAACTTCTCTTTATCGTGGGATGATGTGAGGTTAGGTTGTAAACTTTTAGCGGGGTTCTAGTGAGGTTAGAGTTCAGTTTACCTTTTAGGTGTTATAGTGATGTTTGATTTAGTAACTTTTAATGCTATAAGTGATGTTAGGTTTAGTCACTTTCAGGGATTATAAGTGAGGGCTTAGTGTTTAGCAACTCTTTTAGGGGTTATAGTGAGTGCCTAGGTTAGTAACTTGTAGGGGTTATAAGTGAGGTTAGGTTAGTAAATTATAGTGAGGTTAGGTTAGTAAACTTTTAGGGGTTTATATGTCGGGGTTAGGGTTACTGTATCAATTACTAGTGATGGTCTCAGGTTAGTACTTTTAGGGGTTTAGCTGAGGTTCGGTTAGTAACCGTTATAGTTGAGGTTGAGGTTAGTAACTTTTAGGGGGTTATCAGTGAGGTCAGGTCTTAGTAAATTGTTAGGGGTTATAGTGAGGTTAGGTTAGTCAACTTACACTCTTCGACAATTCTTATGGTTAAAAACTTATAGTGTACTATTCAGTTAACATAACGTACAATAAACATATACGCACTAACAATATTTTCGCTCCAGCGCGATCCTTGCCCCTCTATTACTATGTATCACCATACTCCACGGCGGCCATCGCATCTGGGGTGGCGATCCATTTAATCTCTGTGCTAAATTTGTGCTTTTGCCAAAATGCTTCGGTTTCTATTTCCCAGAAACCTGTTAACAAAGTTTCTTACTGTACAGATTTCTTCATCATCCAAATCCTAATGTCCTCGCCGTTTCCATTGTACATAATGATATCTCCATCCGGGAAATCTACTCCACTACTCTGGTTTAAGAAACATAATAGTCATCTTCCTCTCAGAAACCAGCAGCAAGTGACGTAATTGTATACGAAACAAGTGCCCAGCCACACATTTCGCCAGCTCCACCCGCCAGCCGCTAAATGGATTCCGTCCTCTGCCCAGTCACCTACCGGGAGGATTATCTCGCTAGAGGCCTCTAAACTTACAACACACGGGAGTCTCTCGTTACACTACTTGTTTCGTACCTAGGTGTTGTGGCAATTGTGGCTTTCGGCAAGAAACAATCTTAGATTTGTACCGTTACACTGATTTTGAAGTTTTTCCGTACATACCTGGTGACGTTTCATAACTCTCGTTGTTTTAGCTTTAGCCTCCTACAATCTCTAAAAGTCCAACTCTAGCAGTGCCTTACGGAGAGCTTTTTGTCTCAATTTTCATAACAGCTTCATATAATAATAATCTGGTACTGGACTTCTTAGTACACCTTTTTTTGATCGTACGACTCTACTTGTATACGAAATCACTGATGTATCGAACTGACTGCACCTTCCTCCAATGAAGTGGACCTTATTCGCCCCCTCGAGCTCCCGGACAGAGTTATTAACCTTTCGACCTAACCTCCTTCAAGCTGGGCATTGTGGTCCTTCGGATGAGAGGGTGTGTCTATTGTGTGCGCGTCTATTAGACAACTCGCAATCTCATTTCAATTTAATAAAACTTTATGTTCTCCAACATTTTAAAGGTTACGCCTGAAGTGAATTAATTCACGGCACAGTATACCTTGCAGCTCAAAAATAATAGTAGACAACGTAGTGGTGAACTTCGTCGCAGTAGAGACGACCTGTCGGTCGTAGTTCTTGTCCATTATCTAAACTCCAATAATATGGCTTCAGTAGCATTTATCTCCACTTTTAACAGTGTTTCTATCACTTCAGGGATTATATACCAAGAACGCTTGAACAGTTTTTTGTGCTGCTTTATGTCTGCTAGTTTCTATCCCACAATGTCTCGGTTACGGTTACGTAAACGAAAGCGAGGGAGTCTGGGGGGGGCGTCGTCCAGCCCCAGAGTTATCAGGATTACGTTACCAATGTCCAAATCATCAATTTCTTTTATTTTGGGACAATAACTACCTACAATGTTGTTGTCCATACTAATAAAATCAAGTTTTTCATTTTGCCTTTTCATTTTATCATAGTGGAACTGTCCGCCAAATACAGTTCAATGTCAGCCGAAAGTTTCTCGGTTAGTGTTTCTGCGAGAAATTCCTAATCGGCTCGGCGACCGTTCCATCTCAACAGGTGAGGCAGTGTTCAAAGGCCGCCGTCCGCCTAGTCGCTCGCTGCGAGGCAAGTTTGGAGGAACCGGCCCGCCGCGATCGCCAACACAAGATTTTCCTCAGGTAATCTAACGCTAATAAAACTCAATAAAACATAACCTAGACCTATGTTTATGTTATGGTTTATTCCTGGACCTCCCACTGATCGTCGCTCAGCTCTCCCTCTCAACTGTCAATAAGTCGTCCCATTTTCTCCACCTGTGACTTTCCTAGAAGCCATTCTATTCAACACCACTCCATGCTGTTACACATATTATGGGTCATTCCTCGTCTCCTACCTACACTGGTAGTAAAGCGATATGGCATCACTTAATAATCAACTTCTAATCTTTAAACACCCAATTGTTAATAATCGGTGTGAACAGTGATCATTAAATAAATTTTTGTGTATACCTGGCACTGTGCTACTTAGGTACCTGCTCTCCTCGGTCAATTTATCCTTCTTGTCTGTTGAACTTTCTAAATGTTACTTTCTCACCTCTTAATTTTTTTCTCTACACAGCAAATCATTTCTAATCGTTGGACAAGCATTAGAGGCATATGGACCTCCGGCCAGGACGCAGCCCCATTTTCTCTCGCAGCAGAAGCATCTATTGGTTCTCGGCATGTACCCGGAGGCCTTGTCTACGACGTGACCGCTTGCCCATCTATGACCAGGAAAAAGGTGGACACGAGGATGTAAGACAACGTCAACGAGAAGGGTAAGGCATTACTTCTTCTCAGAACTGCACAACACTAAAGATGTCGTGGCCTGATCAGAATTGCTGAGGCAATCTGCAACAAATAAAGCCCTCGAACACGGACAAAACGAAAACCTCGGTAATATTCAATAACCTAACTCTGCTTGTATCACAGCAACCTCTCTCCGTGTTTCTTTTCTTTCGATACACGTATTTTTGGGTGGCAAATGATTAAGGTTGATACTTTTGCGGATCAAGGACTATATAATTGTAATGGAATTGATGAATGATTATCATCATACTCAACACAATACGGGAAGGTCGGGGCTAACACTCTTCCTTGGCGGTCTTGCTATTACAAACTTTTATGGTGTGCCAATTATTTAAGGTGGACTTTTGGGATCAAGGTCTCATACTGTATATACTTCTCGTAATGGATCTGATAGAAGGCTGGTACATCATACCTAACACATAAGGGAAACAGGTTGCGGGGCTACATTTGCAAAAAATATAAAGCTGCAAAATCACACAACTGGAAGCTCGTCTCTCGCGGCCCTCTTGTTAGCTTCCTTCTTTGTCTTATCTTTTTTATGTAAGTCGAAATCCGAAAAAGGAAACTATCATGCAGCCCTTACATAATATTTTCCACTTACAATTATTACTCCACATATTGATTTTATACAGAAACTATATCTCCATAATCATCTTATCACATCTCTGGTATCTCTGACTGTATTTCTCTGAGAGCACAAGTGTCTCTCATATCCAATAACAAAGAAAATTAGTTTAATTTCATCTGAAAGAGGTACGCCTCGCTACCATCGTCATCACGGAAAGATTTAACGATCAAAATCTAATTCTGTTTTCTCCTCTCTCCTATGTCTTGGACTATGGCACACCAACAATTGGAAAAGCGCAAGAGAAGTTTATCATACAACATCAGTCCTGTAATTCTTACACTATGAAGAACATATACATAAGTAAGTAAGCTTCAATGTTGAAAAGGGAAAACTTCCGCCAGACATATGAGCGTACATCTCTCATGGCCTTATGATGGCAAAGTCCATATCTAAAGGTGGAGCGGGTTATAGAGCGAAAACTATGTCGCCTGGGAATGGGTCGGAGGACAAATTATTGAAACATCTCCATAGTATGCACTCTTCCTTCGTGATGATAGCCCCCGTATCCTTCTTAAAAGTAATCCCGCTGATACCTGTCTGTTCCGTTTCAATCTCTCCCTTGAGATTTCCACGTACCTTGTAGCCGCGGCACCACATTATCCTGGTCATGTCGGAAAAAAAAAAATAAAATGAGTGTTGTGCGGCCGGCCCTCCTCTTGAGGCAAAACCAGCTCTCAGTTTTAACAGCTACTCGATTGTGCAGATACGCATACATGGCAACAATCATAGCTTTGGTAGTTTCTTAGATCTGTCTTCTCTCTTACTCTTCATCCCATCATATATCCACAATCTCTCCTTTTCAAAATACCAAAATGCACGTTCAATGGTATTTCCTTGTTTTGGAATGAACTGGTGTTATTGGCTGTCTTCGTTGTGCATTCTATCCTTTGATCTGCCATCTGAACGTAACTATCAGATACTATTCCTTCCTCAAGGAGTAGTAACACGATCGCCAAGTAGGTAATACATAGGAATCTTTAGTAGTTCTCTACCTCATCGTCTGGGCCTACGATTCTCCAAAAATTCTAAACTCGTCCTGGACACTCCCTCACGCCAATCGGGCAATAAATTTTGGGAACGTAGATCCTTGTCGCCCACACACAGCTTGAACGTTTCATCTCGAGACTAAAAATATCACCTTTCATTCCTGCAAACGAAACACACCTGAATTTCAAAACCGACGGTTTACAATACAGCATGCTGGCGGTATCAGTCGATTGCTCCTACTAATCCCATGGCATCCCACTGATGTCATAAAATCTTTGAATAGTTTGGTTAGACGTGTTTTGGGCCAGAAGTGAGGTATTATATAATGTCTCCTGCTGGAGACTTTTATTATGCTCTGGAGACTATCTTCAGACATTCGCTGACTGTCGTTTGTTACACATCATGGCAGTCACCTAATGTCCTTTGGTGATACTCCCGTTGCCAATGCATCGTATCGCAATCAGTGTTTGGAGGTAGGTGGAACAGGAACATCCTGTTGGGAGAGAAAATACATACCGCTTTAGCAACCACTCGTGTACATACACTAGTATATGATCTCCACATCATGAAAGTATGGGTTTTTTTTTGTTGGCTTTACCAGGAAATGAAGTAAGCATGCACAGTAGTTTCATATGCAGAGTGTATAAATTTCAATAACAGCATTGCAAAATTAAATGTATTGAAAATGGGAAAAAATTACCTCTCAAATCATTTGCGTCAGGAAGTTGATTCTCTGATTTCCTCAATGAGAACATCAGACATGGAAGCTTTTTTGAGGCGGAATCGTCAAAAATTCAGCATCACTCATGTGCTGTAAGGGTTTCATTCCGATCTGTAATGGTATTACAACTCACTCTCCCTCCTTCCTCCTTCTCCTCCCTCTCTCCTCTTCCTCTCTGTCTGGGGGGTCCTCCTCCCCGCTGCCACGTATCCTCACTCTCTCTCCCCTCAAGCTCCTCTCTCTCCCTCTCTCCCTCCAGCGTCCCTCGCTCACCTTCATCATCCGCCTCGTCAGCCCCCTCACTCTCTCTCTCTCTCCTCTGGTCAATCATAAATTAGTGCTCGTCCTTTTATCTAGATTTGAGCAATCAATCCTCTCTTCTGACTACATCCCAGCATTCTTTTTGTCATTATATATATATATATACTATATTCTAGTATATATATTATATATACTTACATCTCATACTCTCTATATATATATACTATATATATATAATAATATAATATACTTCACCACACCACATACGTACTACATACTCCCTACATACATATCTGCGCCAGGTGTCTGACATCCCTACACAGTAAGATTCTCTAGAAACCGGCATCCTAAGAAATATAATACATCTAACTTGCAACACCATTCTGCTCTACACCGTGTAACAACTCTCTGCGGACGTCCACGTCCCGTCCGACAATACCTTGTCGGCATCTATCTCATTCTACAGATCAACCTGAATCCCAATAGTCTCATCGCTGCTATGTGCTGTCCAGTTCTGAGACTATCTGTAACCAATAATACCTCAATTAGCAACACAGTCATCGCTACCTTCTAAATACTTTCATACCTAACCTAACCTACCCTATGTCAGATCTAATTGTGCAAGTATACTCCTATTGTCCAAGACGCCACTCCAACATATCATTGTCTCAGCACACCAGCACTTTCTTTGTTATATCTCATAAGATGTCCCTTCAATGAGAAGATGGTGTTTATTGATCCATAATACTTTCGAGTTTATGTGGTTATTGAAGTTAGCTTAAGAGCGTGCGTATCTTCCTGCCGACCCGGGCGTTTCCATTAACTGTTTTATTCTGAAACCAAACATGGCATTTGGCTTAGACCTCTTCGGTCTCACACTGACAACTGCATGGATCAGTCCGCACGGATGGGGCTAGTCCCATACCTGCTTCAATCACCCTACACCCTAACCCAAGCTGTTGAATGGCGTCTTACCTGTGCATTTGAGAATGGGGATAATTGTTGTTAATGTTTTATTCGGCATATCCGTAGGCTTACACTGGTGAAGAATCAAGTTATTGTGATTATAAGAAGCGGCTCACCGACAGCATGAAGTGCATGCCGTTCTTATTGGCTAAATGGGTTAATGTGGACGTGAACCTCGGCGGCAGCATCCTCCTCTGTCTCATCGCTCTACATACACTCACGTTTTACCATTTGACCATATCTTTTTTAGTTACTTTGGCCGTACAAGTATAATGCTGCATATTACTTAATCCTACCTTCCTAGCTCTGCGCGTTACTCCTGTGTACAGTTCGTCAGAGTGTAAGGCGACCTCAAATGGTGTGCGATTGATTGCCGGCTGCTCGGCTTGGTTGTCCCCACCCTAACTCCTGTGCATCGATATGGCACTCAATCCTCGTCACACTCCCATTCGACTTAGCTTATTCTTACCTAAATAACTACAAAACTTTAACCTACTCTCGACCCTACCTATTATATGAAAAAATTATCTATGTGAAAAGGAAAAAATTGCGGTATACCGAATCGGACGAGGAACTGCGCGGTTCTCTGCATGGGCTGCAAATGACATCCCGTCCCTGCATTCGCACCGCCTCGCTGCTGCCCCACTTCTTTCGGCTTCTCTCCACTGCTGCCCTCCTCCTGCCCTTGCCTCCTTCGTCGGTCTCGCAATTATTTTTTTCTTCTTTTCCCCCTCCAACGCTGTAAACGCTCTAAATACTGTACGTCTGTAATTCGTCTGTTCTATGTACTCGTTCTAAAATTCCTTTGATTTTTGAGGGTCTCGTCCTCCCTTTCCCCTCCTCTCAGCCTCCTCTCACGAGAACTCATCTTATCATCACTCGCAAACTTTAACCTTCCAAGCTCTCTTCAAAGGTGATGTCCGAACATCGTGGCAGGGTGTGTCTGTCGTCACTATTCTAGACACTTTATTATTCGCCTCATAGATTTCTTGAATATTGTATTTATTAAGTTTTAAAAGGTAACGCACGCCAGAACTGTCATGTGGTAATAATGGCACTTTAATATCTTAGCAATAAGCTTAACTAGTAAAATTACTGTCAAATGGTATCCTGTGGTGGTGCTAGTGGACCTTGTGCATCCGGTTCACAGTCCTCTGACTACTAACGAACGTTTCCAGTGGCTTCCTTCTTCGGGTCTGTTTCTGGCGTCCAAAATTGAGTCTCTTGTCTATCTGTCTCTCTTCTTCTTAATAATTACATCGATAAACCTTTTCTTCACACACTAGTCTGTACTAGGTGCTAAAATCATTAACATATCACTATCTCCACTCAAATTGCACTGCTGTGTGGTACACTATGCTTCATCTTTTGGTGTTAGGGTTGGTTGATAGCGGCTTGTTTATTTAGGCATGATAGGTTAATCATATGTTCTGCTCCCTAATCAAGCCTGAACTCGCTTCATTAGCCGCATAGTAGTCCTCAATTTTTTTCCAGCTGTTTTGGTTATTACTCTCCTACTTTATCGGTCTCCACATGTAGCTGCCTTAATACAACCTTGTTCCATCTTTCTTTCACTCAAAGGCTTATACTTCTCTCGTCATACTATACATACTACCTAACAGTAACCGGGTAATATGCTACATTTTCAACCAATCACCTTCCTATTGGACCAGTATCTCCTCCCTGTCATACTCTTTTCTCGGGGGTGCTGGGGGCCAGCCACCGTCTCCCCATTCACCTACCGCAAGTTAACTAACCTCCCTTACACCATCGCGGCACTTTGATTCGTAACCCCTTCAACTCCTCAACCAATCAAATAAAATGTCAGATGCCATCTACTACGAGGCCCAAATCTCCTGCGCAAGCATGTTTGCATCTACTCCTCTAACAATGAGGGGCTTGTTCACACTCCTTGTTTAACTTACTCGCCAAAGGTTCATTTCGTCATTATAACCCAGCTAAAAAGTAACAAAGTCAGGGAAATGTTACTTATCTTACCTCTTAATGGGATGAAAAGTACAGAGAATCTCAGGGCGTGCAAGCATATTTTGGCATACTCTACTCCAATATATAAGGCTTGTACAACCACTCGTTTTATTACGCACAAAGGTTCATTTCGTCATAAACGCTAAAAAGTAACATAAAGTCCGGAAATGGGTTTTTTTATCTTATCCTTAACGCTATTAATGGGATGAAAAAGATACCCAGAGAAATATCTTCCAGCCGCAGCATATTTTGGCATACTCTACTCTCATAACTAAGGGCTTTGTACACCCCGTGCTCTGTTTATATTACAGCACAAAGGTTCTTTTCGTCCATTAAACAGCTTAAAAGTCAACCATAAGCTCCAGCGGAAATGTGCTCATCTTACCTCATTAATCGGGATGAAACAGTACAGGAGGAAATCTCATCGGCCAGCGAAGGGAATGGTGAGACATGGTCTTCGCGATGTCTTCGTTTGTCTTACCCTTCCACCCGCGGTGCGACGATATCCTTTCGGCGCTCAGAAGCATTTGACGCTACCAAATTACGCTGCACCGCACGACATTCTTCACGGAACAGAGTGAAAATTTGACCAATCTGGCCCCTGGCTTGCGGAGTTCCAAGTGTGATATTTCGTACACAGTGTTTCAAGACAAAAGTTGATATGCCAGGCACGTGAAGATCCACTTTTGAGGTGTGTGTTGCGCGCTGGACAACGTGTGGTTGCTACCCCGTGCCTGTGGAGTGTGTCCTGTGAACTGGGTGGTGGTGAGCAGTGGTGCTACAATGTGCTGGGTCTGGCAGCCAACTGCCCTTGTGTTCTGTGAGGAGTAGTGGCCCCAGCATCTTGTTGGGACCTTGGCAGTCGCAGGTGTGACTTTCAATAAATGTACTCCAGGGTTTTAAAAGGTTTCTCTGCTGATTGCCTTCAAAAACCGTCTGTCCACGCATACAAGTTACCCTCCTACTTTTCTGGCAGGTCACATACATACTCGTATATCGCCCATAAACCTTACTCTGTCTCTTCATCATGGGACACACAGCAGCAGGGACAAGTGATCACAAACTGGCGTTTTAGCGCGTATCGTCCCCTCAAAAATTGTTTCTATTAAATTTTGAAAACTATCGAAAAATTCAGAAAAATTACCCATGCTGCACCCTTTCGCCTCTTGTTCGTGAAGGAAATGTTATCAAGCAAAAATTCGTCACAATAAATGAATCACTGCTCTTTATCTTGGCATACAATGAAAGAAGTGGTGTCGCCTCTACTTTTGCGTTCAGACATAATAATGCCTTCCAATATCATTAGTCAGATTGAATAAAGTAAATTATGTCCCTTCACACCAGACTCTTTCCTTTGCTATATGAACATCGTCTGTTGTCGAGCCCTAAAATTCACGAAAGTCACTATACCAAATTATTTACGTGGCACACAGGCATACTAAACAGTCTCATATCTCTAACAAATATTCCTCTTACATATTCACTAACAATCCGTCTACATGGTACCCAAATTACAATGGAAATTACGTTTCTGCCCGGCGTGAGGGGGTTCAAGAACATAAGAAATAAGGAAGCTACAAGAGGCTGGAGACCTACACGTGGTAGTTCCTGTTACTTAATACTACCTACATCCGCCTTTCATCCCCATCCATGAAATCTAGCCTCCTTTTAAAACTCCGTAAATATACAATAATAATATAAATGGTGACGTTTTGAGTAGCTTTCGAGCAGACCAGACCATTTAGCAGACCTTATCATAATTCAAGGCAACTATTTAACTTGCCGAGATGTCCTTCTTGAAAGCCCTGTATTTCCTTGTAAGTTTTTTTTTTTTTTTTTTTTTTCATTTCCTTTAAAAATTTCCTTGTAAGCTTGACCCCCTGAGACCCAGACCGTAATTTCCATTGTAATTTTGCTACCATTAGATGTTTTTCTTTTTAGTAAATATAAGCAATATTTTATAGCTATGGCCTGTTTAGTATCCTTGTCCACTAACTAATTTGGTATATTCAGTTACTTTTCGTAATTTAATAGCTCGACAACATATAATTTTGTATAGCCAAGGAAAGATCTGGGTGTGAAGGGGTTAAAGCCTACGGGGAGGGTGATGGCTGGCGATCACGAGTCCAGTGCTTGGTTAAGACCATGGTGAATAACACACACACACACACCCACACACACACCGCCTGCATCATCTAATCGTTAAGAGCTTCTAGTCTGGCAATTGTGTGGTCGGGCGTTCGATCCTCACTCGCTTCCGGGGATTTTTCATTGACAAATGCGGGCGGTTACTGTCCCCCTTGAGCAAGAGGATGGGGGTGTGTGATGTGTGAGGTCCCAGCATTGCCCACAGATCGGTAATAATCAGCTCCAAGCTCGCACTGGGAGGGTTAAAGATATTTGGGGAGGGTGAAACTGGCGATCGCGAGTTCAACTTGCGTGGACAAGACCGTGGGTGAATGAATGACACACACACACACAGTGGCGTAGCTAGGTATTTATGATTGGGTGGGCACCTGGGTGGGCACAGCTGACTATGGGTGGGCACTAGATGAGCCGAACAAGCCCATACAGCTGGGGAGTTTGATGGGGACTGGGGACTTACTTGCACTTACAGTGCCAAGACCCCACCCCCCCCCCCACCTTGCATATTTTGAATTCTGACCAATTACAAGAGTTTATCTGATGTCGTATGGACTATGGAAGGTTATTAGATTTTATTCTAGGAGTGTGTGTTGATTTACTGTAGGGTATCACCCAGTTGCTGATGGAGAACGAAATAAAGCAGTCATGACAAAAATGAATACATATATTACCACTTATCAAAATAGAAATAACATATTGATACTGAAAATAAAAGAAAATGCAGAAGTTTTAAAGCAGCAGGTAATAAACAAAAAATTCCACTGAGAAAGTGAGAATACCTCACTTAAGCAGAATTCTTCTGTTCTTGGGGTTTCTCAGCAAACTTATAAACAAATTTTTCCCCAAATCAAGGCTTTTAACTCGCCTGCTTTCAATTGACAACACAGCAAGATTACCTAATCCCCCTCATTGCCCTTGTATTTCTCAGTGTAGTTTTGATTAATTTCGAGCAGAGAAGCTTCTCTCTGCTGAAGCTGATGACACAGGTAATACTACAGAAATTTTGACCAGTCTGTAGAACTCAGGAAATGCCTCTTCATATGGACCAAGAATTCTCACTAAATCTAACAGTGATTTGGGCTTTTCACTGTCACTTACATCCTTATAGCGTCTTTCTAACATGCGTTTTGCAGAGTGCAGCTCATGGTTAAGATCTTCCTCATTAGCACGAAATGCATGAATAATTCCAGACATTTTCTCAACAGATAAGAACTCAGTACTTTGTGGATTCAGTGCCTGTAATGCTTTCATAAGTTCACATGCTTCATGATTGAAGCGCCTTGTCATTTCTGTTAACATTATGATCTAGAATAGGATAGAAGAAGTTAATTCGTGTTAAATCCTTAACACTGAAATCAGAGTGTGTGCTCCATGACTGTTTTCCAATATAATCAGTAACAACAAAATCCTGCAATTTTGTAGACAGTTTCCGTTTCCTTGGTGATCTACACATTCTACACTCTGAAGTATCAAAACCCTGAGCTGCAGTTTCTCTCAACTTCATCCCCAAAGGGATCAAAAGAGGCTGGGTCTGACCGCATTTCTTCAAGGTGGGCTCTTACAGTTTCAAATTTAAATTTTACAGCTTTTTTACCATGTCAAGATTGGCTGATTGTAGCAAATTTGATAACTGATTTATCCTACCAAGAATATGTGTCATAATGGCTAGCTTCATAGCGAACCCAGCATTTATTTGACCTAAAAGTCCTCTTGCATCAATAGCTCTATCAGCATTGCAATAATTTGCTAAACCTTCTAGAACACGCAGAACGGCATTCAGTCTCTTTCATTACTTTGCAAGTATCATACCTGCAAGCCCATCTGGTATCTGAAGTCGTTTAGCTCTCTCGTTTTCTCATTGGGATACATTTTCTTTTGCACATCCACCATTTTGCATGGACATAAGATCCACTGATGAAAACATACAGTTTTTTTCCAAAAATGAGAAGAACTGTCAGCATCTGGTAAAAATTTGACAACATCTATAAGAACAAGGTTTAGACGATGGGCATGACAGTGTACATAGAAAGCAAATGGTGCCTCTTGCTTTATGCGTGCTGCCACTCCTGTGTGTCTGCCACTCATCACTGACGCACCATCATAGCCTTGACCCACTAAATTGGCCTTGAAATCAATTCCATGACTTTTCAGAACACCAAGTATTTCATCCGTAAGTGCTTTTGCATCTAGCTTAAAAGCAACTTTAAAGTCCAAGAAACTTTAGTACACATTATCTTTGTAATAATACCTGAATATGAGTGATAACTGTTCTGTCTTTGATACATCCTTTGTTTCATCAACTATAATGGAGAAAAATTTAGCTTCCTTTACTTCATTCACAATTTCTGTCCTTATCATCTCAGCTAGAATGGAAATTACTTCATTTTGTATCTCTGGAGATGTGTACTTAGCATTTTTTGGTCCATCCTCTAACCGATCTTTTATAATTGGATCATGGGCAGCTACTAACTCTAAAATCTGCCTAACATTGCCCGGATTGTCACTTTCTTCTCCTTCTCTATGCCCTCTTTGAGCCAGTTTCTGGGTACAAGTCACCAAAATTACCTGCCCTAATGACTTAGCGATAGTAGTAGTAGTAGCGATTTTCTTTTATTATTTTTTTGTAATGATCTCCCATTAACTGCCTCACAGAAGTGTTTTGATCTTTCATTGTTTTGTATTCACTCCAAGCAACCATTGCATCACCATCGTAGGCTGCATGATTATGCTTCGCAATTGCTCCTGTCTTTCCACCTGCATGTTTCCAGCTTCTGAACCCTGCAGTAGGGTACGCCGTAGGTCCAATGAAAAGTGAAATATAAATTATTTCCAATTTGGCAGGGTGTTTTCTTATGTAAAATTGAATTTTAAGGGTGGTTTGTCCGCTTTAACTTTTTGGTTTGAGCACTTCTTGGTATGCAAAAATGGACTTTTATATTTATATGCAAAACATAACTTAGCCCCGCTAAAGTAATGGCTTCATTTGCACCTATCATCAATTCTTGATCGTCTTTTTCAGGATGGCTTCTCCTTGTAAACCAAGTGGGTCGAAGCCCGCAACTAGACAGAGCTCTGGATCCAAGTTGGCCGCCTTTGTTGGCGGTGGACGAGAGTTTGCTGAGAGTGAGGTGCCTACGTATCGCGGCGTGATGAAGAGGGGAATCCTTCTCCAAGAACTCAGTGGCATCCGGGAGGGTGTTGACAAGCGGGGGTACCCAGTGAGAGACATTGCGAAGGATCTGACCCCCCATGGTGCTTGCCCAGTGGAAGAAATCAAACGCCCAGTTTGCACCTCCAGTGGTTGTTATTGACCGGTCCGTGACCAGAAGGATAGATAATCTTTGGAAGAAGGTTAGTGAAGTGGTGAGAGACAGAGCAGCTAAAGCAGTAAAGGAATTCGTGGAGAAGAATATGGACAGGCTGTTGACATAACGGCCTGCCCTCACACGATCTTCCTCTGCAAGGACCAGGAATCCCACTGCTCCAACCCCCAGCTGTGCCACGCGAGAGCACACGTGCAGTGTGACTGCCCCCTGGCCAGCAAAGTCTCTACTTTAGACCTGGAGTGGCTGTACTACCTGAGGATCAAAGTTGGGGAGGAGAGTGCAATGATGATGACAGGGGTAGACAAGAATGAGACGCATAGATAAGTGAAAGCAGCAAAGAGAAAGCAGTTGGAAGAGGAGGCTAAGCTGAAGAAGCAGAAGCAGAAAGATGAAAAGGTCAGACGTCTTGAGCTGCAGGAGCAGATGTTCCTGGGCCAGGCTGAAGATCACCAGGATTCTGAGGATGGGACGGAGGAGTCATTCACCCTGCCACTCAGAGGAAAGAGGCAGGAGCAACAGGAGGCTGCCATACTGGTAGACCGACTGCTCAGGGAGAGGCTGGGGTCCCTGGCACCCCTTGTGATGCAGTACTTGGACAGGCCAGCTGCAAAAAGAAACACAATGCCAGTCCGGAACCTGGCGCTGGCAAGCATCCGGTTCGACGTTCCGCCCACTGCTGCTGCTGCCTTGGCTTCTGGATTCCTCCCGGACCTTATCGCTGACGGTCACCTCTCTCCAGACATGTCGTACCTGGTCTGCGATCCTAACACGCTGAGGAGGGCCAGGCAGGATGCCATGGCATCGGCCAGGGACCTTGACCAGGGGAAGCACCAGGGTACCAAAATAGTTGTATTGGGTTACGATGGGAGGAAGGACAAGACCAGGGCGATGGTGCCCGACAGCTATGGGAAACTGCACCCAAAGTTGATCACTTACTTTAAATGATCAGGGAGGAGCATGTGTCAGTGACAGAGGAGCCATCTGGAAGGTACCTTTGGCACTTTGTACCAGAGGACCCGGTGCCACCTGAGAAGCCTGCGTTCAAGGTGGCTCAGACTCTCTATGATCTGCTGGTGACATACGACTCCACCGACTCACTGATTGTACTGCAAGGTGACTCAACTAGGGCCAACACGGGGTGGAAGGGTAGTACTCACGCCCATTTGGAGAAGATGCTGGGACGCAAGCTCTTCTGGGCCCATACTTATAAAGATTTAGGATTCGTCCTAGGATTCGTCCTAACCCTGCGTCCTAAGGTTCGAGGAAAGTCTAAGACGCGTCCTAAGACGGCGGCTTAGGACGAAGCGCTGAACGCTACATTTAGCGAGAGTCCAATTTGGATTTCATGAAATATCACTACTAAGAGTCATCAGAAAGGTATAAAAATATCGAAAAACACAAGATTAATATTTCTATGATAATTGCTGAAGACTACAACGAATGAGTTCATCTATAAGAATAATTGTACCAGATATGCAACGTTCCGTTCAAAAGACACAAACATTGACATTGTCTTCGCTCTATCGACGAGAAAAGATAATATTTTTCAGGACAAGACTTTCATCCTTGGCCAGCTCTTTCAAGCAAGGAAAAATGTCCTATGTCCTGCGAGGGGAATTTTCCATGCCGAGATGATCGGCGAAGAGCAAGGCAGATGCCTGACAGGCAATCGCCAACCACATGATCGCCGCGCCGCCTTCCATAGCGAGAGATACGTCAAGGACTACCGGTTATAATGGACGAGGACTTCGCGGTCGTTTTCAAAGACACCGACTATTTTTTCCTGGCCTACAATAGGTGCTTTTTCTAATGGAGATAGGGTTATAATGGACGAGAGTTTCGCAGTCGTTTTCAGAGACACCGACTATTTTTTCTTGGCCTACAATAGGTGCTTGTTCTAATGAAGTTTTATTTTGCGCAAACCCATAAAAAAAAAATTATAAAAAAATGTATACTTTGTGGTTGAGGTTAGGTTAGGTTTCATTAAAACCTATAAGGTTAGGTTAAGTATTTTTTTTTTTTTTTTTTTTTTTTTTTTTTTTTGCGCAAAATAAAACTATCTCCATTAGAGCAAGCACCTATTGTAGGCCAAGAAAAAATAGTCGGTGTCTCTGTAAACGACCGCGAAACTCTCGTCCATTATTACCGGAGATAGTTTTATTTTGCGCAAACCCAGAGTTTTAAAAAAAAAAAAAAATTATCACCGAATATTATGGTACCATTTCCATTAAAAACACTATCTCCTTCAGAAAAAGCACTAAAACTTGGCCGGGAAAGATTTGTCAGAGTCTTATAGGTTTTAATGAAACCTATAATGTTAGGTTAGATATACTTTGTGGTTAAGTTTAGGGGTAAATCTTAAGAACAAAGGCTCCACCCTCTATCTTCTTCTTCTTATAGCCAACAAGCTTGGGGACATGGTGGGAAACCGGGGTTTTTGGGTGGGGGAGCACACACATAAGGGAAATATGGCCCCCCACAAAAAATCCCTAAACTAGAGATATTCCCTAGTTCATTAACTTTATCGGGGAAATATTACCCCGATTAAGTCTATGTACTAGGGAAATTTCCTAGTTTAGGGATTTTTTGTGGGGAGCCATATTTCCCTTATGAGTGTGCTCCTTTTGTGGGGGAGCACACATATAAGGGAAATATTTCCCCGATAAAGTCCATGAACTAGGAAAATTTCCCTAGTTTAAGGATTTTTTTTGGGGGGGGCCATATTTCCCTTATGTGTGTGCTCCCCCACCCAAAAACCCAGGTTTCCACCATGTCCCCAAGCTTGTTGGCCATAAGAAGAAGATAGGAGATTGAGCCTTTATTCTAAAGATGACAAACTCTACCGACCTAACCTAGCACCCCTCTTCGAGCCCCTTGTGCTGTGCACTAACCTAACCTAACCTAACCTAACCTTACCTAACCTAACCTAACCTGACCTGCCCTAACCTAACCTAAAGGCCGTGTCACACAGACACTTTTTCCGGCATCTTTTGGTATTTTGCTACCAAAAGATGCCCGTAGTGGTGGCAAAAATATGCGCGTTCGTCACACGGCGTTTCGGCTACGAGCATCTTCTACTGGCATCTTCCGGGACCCGCAACCAAAACTAAATAATATAACATTATGGATCGCTGAAATTTAATATCGGCCATGTAGACAAAGTAAGGATCGGCACTCATTAAAATATAAACAGATGTCTTAAAGACAGTAAGTATAATACGCAGAGCCAACATTTGTGTCAGCTTAGTGTGGAGACCATGTTTTTAAGATTTTCCAGGTTAGTTTTGGCTTCATTAAAACCTAAAAGGTTAGGTTAGGTTTCATTAAAACCTATAAGACCCTGACTAATTTCTCCCGGCCAAGTTTTAAGTGCTTTTTCTGATGGAGATACAGTGTTTTAATGGAAACGGTACCATAAAATTCGGTGATGATTTTTTTTTTATTTTAACTTTGGGTTTGCGCAAAATAAAACTATCTCCATTAGAAAATGCACCTATTGAAGACCAGGAAAAAATAGTCGGTGACTCTGAAAACGACCGCGAAGTCATCGTCCATTATTACCAAATTGCTGAGTTAGGTTACGTTTAGTTTAAGTTAGGTTAGATTTAGGTTATGTTAAGGTTTTGGTTTAGGTTATGTTAAGCTTAGGGTAGATTTGGATTAGGTTATGTTGAGTTATTTAGGTTAAAAAAAACTAATTTGATGGTGCACGATTGTTCGGGTGGTTGGCACCGCCAACTCCTGCGGAATATTTACCGTTTGGTTTAGGTCATCCTCGAGCCTAACAATTCTAACCTGTTTCATAGTGTAGATTTCTTCATTCTGAGTCTTTTAAACCCAATTTCCCATGGCGCAATTGAATAATAATGCTGATACATATACTACCTAGAATCTAGTTCTTTCAACCAAAAACTGTTAAGTTAGGTTAGAGGTGGGGTTTTTGGGATATTAACAGATGATATCAAGAACAAATAAGAAAATTATCAAGACTACGGCAGTGGAAGAGAAATAGAGTTATATGGATATTGTTCCATGGCTTAATAAATCAAGACTTATTCAATTTTTAATTTTTTATTTATAGTGAGCCTACTCTAATCGCTTTATTCTCAACATGATACCATTCTTCATCAACAGTTTGGTGGGATGCACTTCAATCTGTATTACGATACATGATATCAAGGCAGGAGGAATGTACGTACATGACTACCTCAAAGAGTGAATAATAACACACTCGTGACTTGTCATGTACTGATCGCCGTATTTTTTCAGTGTTGCTTTATATTACATCTCCACTAGTCTGTCACATATATAATCCCCTTCTCGGTCCAAGCGGTATCGCTTGATTTGTTATGTATCAACAAGTTTGTCCAGTACATCTATCCTGTCACGAAAAGTTCTCAGGAGTGGGTGGAGCACTCCATGTTTACGTCTTAGGACGAGTTTTAGCCGCCGCCCTGCTCGCTAGGACCCTCACACCCTGTCCTAGCCAAACCTCGAAATTAGACGAGTCTTAGCGATTTAGGATGCGCTCGAAATTATTTAGGACGCCGGCCGCCATATTTAAGACTCGAGCGAGTCTAAGACGAATCCTAAATCTTTATAAGTATGGGCCCTGGAGTATATGCGTGTTGCACACAAACGAGTTGCCCCTGCGCCACCTTATCACCAGCATCGACGGGCCTACCTCATCTGACACTGGCTTCACGGGTCCAGTGTGCAGTCTGCTGTCCAGCGTGAATGAGATACAGTACAACGCAGAGTTCAGAGGAGTGCCAGGCGGTGAAGATCTCACGGAGATACCGGAGTATATCCTGGTCAACATGTCCACTGACCAGCAGTCTCCTACCAGCTGGTCCAGGCTGTGAAGCGGGGCGTTTTTCCGTCCGAGCTGCAGGAGGTCAAGTGTGGCAAGGTGTCCCACTCCAGATGGCTCAGCACAGCCCAGTCGCTCGCGTACATGTGGACCAGAAAGCATGGACTGACTGGCAAAGAACTGAACACCCTGGAAATCCTAGTCAAGTACTGCCTGCAGGTGTACTTCAAACTTTACTACGACATCAAGGTTCACCACAGACTAGAGGACGGCCCCAAGCACATCCTCACGCAGCTCAGCGTGATGAGGTCGCAGCCCAAGATGGTCCAAACAGCTGTGACCTTCTACGTGCGGACAGGAGCATGGTTCGCACACTCAGAATGTGTCCTCCTCTCGCTGATGGCGAGTCAGAGTGAGGACGACCGCAGGTTCGCCGTGACCCAGATTTTGAAGCTGAGGGCTGGCGAGGAGTATGGGGACACCAGTGTAAGACCTCGCATCACACCCAAGCTGAACTTGTCAGTCACCAGCTTGCAGACACTGATCAGTTGGCAGCCTGGCCAGGTGCACGAGCCGGCATTCACCTGTTCACTGTCCGGGGATCAGATCCAGGAGATCGTGGTCAAGCCGTACGAGGTTCCGGAGTTCTCTATCCACACTCAGAGCACCGAAAGAGTCGTGAAGCAGGTGACAGAGGTTGCGGCAGCAGTGGTGGGGCAGCAGGCCAGAGACGGGTTCATCCGGGCTCGGGCCCACCACCGGGAGACCATGCCCTGCTTCAGGTCTAAGAAGGACATGATGGACACGTTCTAGGCCAACGGAGAGGCTGTGACACTGTGATGTAGTGCCTGATGAACCAACTGATCAGAAAGAGCTTACCACGCTAGTCATTTGGAACTCATATTGGTGCATGATGCAATACACAGGACCAACCGGACACTGCGTACTCATTTAAGCATTATTCGATAAGGGTGCAATATAAAAGTGCGATTTTGCATAGTAAGAATTACTCAAATGCAAAAATGGAATAAGATAAAATCGTCTTAGAATTCCATTTTACATAGGAAATTGGCATGCCAAAGTTGAGAAAAAGAATTTTTGTTATACGGCGTACCCTATCCTGCAGTGGTGAATGTTTTTTCAACATTTACACTAGGTGATACAAAATGTCGACAAGCAAAACAATATATACTATCTGTACTTTGAGAATATTCCAGCCAGGGAAATGCTTCATACCAATCCTGGCGAAAAGAGCGGTGTTTCTTTCAAAATAAAGTTTGAGGATATTTGTCAAGTTTAGGTTGTGCTGGGCCCAACGATGGAGAAGCTGATATATCAGTAGGTACCGCTGTTGTTGAACACGCCTCTATCAGATTTTGGGTTGTGCTGGTGTGTTTAATGTTTTTTTCATTTTTACTTGTGTCAATCTCCGTGAAAGTGGTTGGATCACTGCTACACTCTTCACCATCAGAAATGGATTCATCTGAACTTTCCGAACCAATTTTTTCTACTTTTTCTGCAGTCTTTCTTCCCACCATCTCATCTCCCACGTTCGACTTGAAATAATCCTTGATGGAAGCTTTTTTGGAAGTCATTTTGCAGGTCGTGAAACAGGTGAAACAGTCAGATCTCAGGCACTTCGGGCAGTCTGTGACCAAAAAAAGAAAACAATAAGTATCGACATCTCGTACCGCGGCATTTCGTTTTCACAATTTTGTGAAAAGTGACTATGTAGTGAGGCATGATTAACGTGATCTTTTTTTTTTTTAGAGATATTTTATAAAACCATTTTATAGAGATAAATAAATAAATATTGATGGGTATTGGGTAAAGATGTGGATGGCGAGAAGTGTGTGAATGAACTAACACATACTTACTGCCACGTTCCCCGCCCCTATTGTCGTCAGGTGGGCTCCTAACACCGCTTTGGCTGGTTCTCGTGACATCAGATGGGCAGGGAGGTGACGGCCCCCGGGGCCCGGGAGACAGGGACGGGACGCGTAGCAAGATTACCGGGCTAGTGCTGGAATTGTATGGCTACTCACACACACTCAGGGCCCCTGAGTGTGTATAAGTCCTAGGCCTTCCCCCTGAGTCAAGGGAAGGCTAGGCATACACAGGGGTCCTTTTTCTGCCGTATACTCACGTAGCCAGTAATTACAAGTTCAAGGTCACTGTAGGCAGCGGCAGGACAAACGGGGAACGCGTCACCACAGTTGACCTCACTCAGCTCTCTCACTGTTTACTGTTCTCTACCTTAACACAGACCACAATACAGTGCACTGTCTCTTACCAGTCACTAACTCGAGGGAGTCTGGAGAAGCACCAGGGCTGACAGTGGCGAGGAAGCAGGTACAGACACGCTGAAACGATGAATGGCGGCGCGCGGGGTGCCAGCTTATCTTGTGGGTGGCGGTGTGTGTCCCCGTCGTGAGTCGGTCAGCTGTTCCCCTCAGTGTATCTCCCTCTCACACCGCCATAGGCGTTTGGCCGCAGAAAAAGTAGAAAAAATTGGTTCGGAAGTTAAGATGAATCCATTTTGATGGGAAGAGGTAGCGTGATCCCCCCACTTTCACGGGGGAGAGAACAAAAAATGAAAAAACTCCCCCCCCTCCTTTTTTCTCCTTCCCCCCTCGTTCTCTCCCCTACATCTCGAGACTTCTCCCCCTTTTGTAATAGTCTCCTTATTAAAAAAGTAAACTAGAAAATACTGGTTTATTTAACTTTAAACCCCGAAAGTGAAAGATGATACAAAATCGGGGTGGTGAGAGTGACCCAGTGGAGGGGGGTGGTCGCTGCCGTAGCAGCCGAAAAGGGCCCCAAATGATGGGTCACTTCTTTGTGTTGTTATGTCGTTCCAGAGACCGCGTATAAACACTACGGGGGAAAACCGTACCAATTAAGTACCAACCAGGATTATGAAAATTTGTGGGGGTAACTGGTGAAATTTTTGTTATTTCGTTGGTGTTAAAAAGTACAATAAAAAAGAAATTGAATTTAACTCACTCAGAGGCATTTTTTCTTTCTTTAAGCAGAGGAAAAAATATTTATGTATTTTAGGGCGGGGTAATCGTCAGTAAAATTATTTATAATCTCCGCATGTCCCCCCAGTCCTACCTATGGAACACGGTTCCCCCCCCGGGAGCCCTGGCCATGGGGGGGGCACCTGGGCGGGGACCGCTTCCGTGGGTGGGCACGTGCCCACCCAGGCCCCCTAGTTTTATGGTAGAGGCCCCCCACTGCACACCCTCTCTCTCTCTCTCTCTCCTCTCTCTCTCTCCTCTCTCTCCTCTCTCTCTCTCTCTCCTCTCTCCTCTCTCTCATCTCTCCTTCTCTCTCTTCTCTCTTCTTCTCTCTTTCTTTTCCCCCATAATAAACCGAATACCCCACTCCCAAAAACAAAACCAGGAAAAAAAACGATGCAGCGTTTGTACACAGGTTTTTCGTACACCAGTAGATTCGTACAAACAATTGTTTTTGTCTATATGAAAACCATGACGTTTTTGTACCTCGGGTCAGAGTTAACTTGATTACTAGAGGTACATTTTGACACCGGTTTTGTACGAAAAAATCAAAATCAGTGTACAAAACACTAACAAAAACCCGGGGGACGAATTAACTTGTGTACGAAATCCCTGTACCCAAAAAAACTAGGGGATAGGAGTCAATCAAATCAATAAGGCCACCTCAAAAACCTCTCCACAGGTTTCCGGAACTGTCGCCGTCGGAACCTTTTGCCCCGGCGTCGAGTGTTCCAATTTTGATTTACGGACACAATATATAGGCTAATTCAAACATATTTTCCCGTGTTTCTATATTAAAGGGGGGAAATACCACAATACTTGATCATTAGGTAAATTATACCAATGTCCAGGTTAGGTTAACATTTCCACGTCGGGGAGGTTCCGGTTTGGGTTTCGGCGGAATTTTCCCTCGACACAGTTCCATAAACCCTCCCCACGAACCCGGCCACCCAACACACACCCTACCACTTACCACAGCCCCCCCAACCATACCCCATTAACCACACCCCATCACTTAACCCCGCTCCCCACATTACCACAACCCCACCCCACAATTTGACTGCAGAAGGGAATAGGCCCCAATATATCTTGTACTAATATAAAAACGGCGGTGCCATGGAAGGCAATATAAAGGTGAGTTACAGTAAAAAAGTGGATTAAAAACTGATAGATAGACGATAGTGTGGGGGGATGGGTGGTGGGAACAAAGTAAAAACGCTAGACAACGGGGAGCAGAGAATAAAACAAGTTTTTTTTCCCCTGTTCATTGAGAATATGGGGATCAGCTCGCGTGAAAGACCCCTGGCTGAATGAAATTATGATAACTCTTAACCCCTTCGCGCCAGATCTTTCCTTTTGGGTATATAAATCGTCTTTGTTACCCCAAAAATTACGAAAAATACTAATATACCAAATTATTATAGACAAAAGGGTACACGTAGTAACTTTTGTCGTCAGTCATCGCCATGCACTAAAGTCGCCAGGGACCATATATTACCCATTTTTGCATTTATTTACTTATATATTTCGTTTTCTGATAAATTAATTACCACCATGTATAAATTAGCGTTAACTAAATAAATAACCTCATCAATCGGGAAAATTACCCGATTGATGATTTTATTTATTTAGTTAACGCTGATTTATGCATGGTGGTAATTCATTTATCAGAAAACGAAATACATCAATGGAAAGCTAATTGGATTAGAGGTAATTGGAAATTGGAATTGGAAAAGGATTGGAAAGGTAATAAAATTGCGCTTCTATTGATAAAAGTTGACTCGCAAAGTTTTAAATGGCAAAGAGTTGAAGTGAATCATATTTCATTCAGAGTCTCGTAATGGCATTTCTTTAGTGTGTTTTACTGTTTTTTATTTGATAATATTATAGAACAAATATTTACGAAGATTACGAATGTGGGCAGCCTGGGGTTAATCCCTACAGGGGGTTCTGCTTCCCTGGCCACGGAGAGCAGTGAGGCCAATCCCTGACATAGTTTGGTTGGGGGGGGGGGGGGGGGGGGTTTGCCACCCCTCCCTGTAAAAACCAAATCTAGCCACTAACACTCTGAGAGGTAGAGGCCGGGGGCGCGATAATCGCGCCCCCGACCCGGTTTTGCCGGGGTGCCCGACCATGCAGACACCTCCAATGCCGACGCAGGGAAGGGGTCTGCCTATGACGAGTGCGGGGCAAAGCCCTCGGGAATCCCGCACTCTAAATCAAGTGGTAGGGCCCCCTAGCCCAACTTTTTCTTATGGGGGTGGCCGGGGCGGTGCAGAAGCGGCGCCTGCCCGTCGAATCACTCCTGGGATCAACCTGCGGAGGGTTCTTCGTGTGGGCTCGTGGAACGTTCTGAGCCTCTCAGACGATCATCAACTACCTCTCCTATCGGGCGAGCTCAGTAGGCTGAGGGTGGATATAGTGGGACTCTCTGAGACGAGGAGGCCTGGCAGTGGCGAGACTAGCAGTGGGGGTTACACCTACTACTGGTCCGGCATGAGCAATGGTCACCGTGTACGGGGAGTAGCTATAGGCATCTCCAGCAAACTGCAGCCGTCAGTGTTGAGGTTACTCCAGTTGATGAGGGTATACATGCGGTGGATGAACCATTTGGG
>JACEEZ010019251.1:75000-97500 GCA_016584305.1 Chionoecetes opilio | reverse complement strand
TTCAGTTTTTCCTTTCCTTAGCTTCTTTTCCTCCTCTTATTTCTCTTCCTCTCCTGGTTCTGTCTCTCCCTTTTTGATCTTCTCTTCCTCCTCCTCCTCTTCTCTTTCTCTTCTCTGTCTCTCTCCGTTTTATCTATTGTCTTCCTCCTCCTTTTCTGGTTCTGTTTCTCCCTTCTCTATTTTCTTCCTCCTCTTCTTTCTCTCCTGCTTCTGTCTCTCCCTTCTTTATCTTCTCTTCCTCTTCCCTTATTCACCTGGTTCTGTCTCTCCCTTCTTTATCTATTTTCTTCCTCCTCCTCTTTCTCTCCTGTTTTTATCTCTCCCTTCTTTATCTTCTTCTTTATCCCCTCCTTCTTTGTTGTCGTTCCCCGCGTCGTTTTCTTCAACTCCCTCGTGTTCTTATTCTTTATTCCACGGCGTTCTTCTTTCAATTCTTCTTCCTCTTTCCCGGGGTGCATCTCCATCTTGCTAGCGGGAATGATTGCTGCGGAAACCAGGCGAGACAGAGACACACGCACACACGCACACGCACACACACACACGCACACACACACACACGGACCTACCCACCCACACCCACATACATACACATACACACACACACACACACACACACACATCCACTAACACACCCACACAGCCACACACACAAGCACGGACATCCACGAACCCACCCACCCACACACACCCACACACACACACACACACACACACACACACACACACACGCACATCCATCCACCAACACACATAGTTTCTGTCACACACGCTCACATCCATCCACTCACATACACACACATACACACACACATACACACTTATAAAAATATATAACTACCCTTGTAAGAAGCATACTTGTAGAAGTAAGGAAATACTAGTGTGTAGCAATCAAAGATCATCTTAACCATGTAAGTATGTGTTTGCTAAATGTGTGTGTGTGTGTGTGTGTGTGTGTGTGTGTGTGTGTGTTGTGTGAGTTCACTAACTCACATGGTTTTCATGCGGATGATTAGTAAATTACTTATATTATCAAATGTAACCAATAAGTCATATAATGTCTAAGCATAATTCCATAAGATAGTATTATACGCATGTAATGTCACCATATGTAAGATTGTCACCATAAACATATGTCTCCATAAGTAACAGTGTATGTGTGTTATGTGAGTATGTCAGTAAGATTCTCCTAAGCTACCCTCATAACAAATCGTCCGTCAAAACAGCCTCAGGTAAATATTACTTGAGGCACAGAATACGTGATAACACCACCGTCACCACCGTCAACACCATCACCAGCAACCACCATCAACACCACCACCATCATCACCACCACCTCTCCTATCAAGCTCAGACTTACCGGCTAGCGAGGTATAGAGTTCCTACGTGGCAACGACCGTAGGAACTTCATACCGTGCTCTTTGGGACAGTCACAGTTCGTCGCAAAGAGAAGACATCATTCCACAACACCCCAGCGAGAACCCAAGAGAATACTACTACTACTACTACTACTACTACTACTACTACTACTACTACTACTACTTACAATCAGGGCATTAAAAGGATCATCAGTTCAATCACCACCGACCATAGCAGTAGAAATTAGGTAATCCGTATTTTTTCCTATTTTCTATCTAATTCTACCTGTAATGTAACCTAAATTCTACTGGCTTTCCTACCGACTGGACACGATCGCTTCCCGCACCATCCTTTTAACCCTTATCACACTAGTACACCCTGCCGCATCTTGCTATAATATACTCCTTTACTATAATATACGACTACTTGCCTACTTATAATATACTACTTTCAAGGGAAGAACTGGACCTATATACTCGCTTCCTGCACCCACCTACAACACATTACATTTGCCTCCAAGTTAATTCATCCCAATAGAAGTAGGTCAGTTGTCCCTTAATTCAATCCTTACCTCCCCACCTCTTCCCTGGCTAATATACTACTTTTAAGAGAAGAACTGGACCTACTCGCTTCCTGTACCCACCTACAACACACTACAACCCTGCTCCTAAGTTTATTAATCACAACATAAGTCTGCGTCACTCAGTTGTTCCTTCAAATCCTTACCTCCCCAGAGTACCCACCCCTTCCACTTCGACATTTTGCTAATATACTACTTATAAGGGAAGAACAGGACTGACTAATGTGTAATAATCGCCTGCCACCCTTCCAGCCTCACATTCGCGTCTCCTCTCCGTACTGTTCCTGTCAATAAAAGGAAGATAGGAAGGAAGGAAGATAGGAAGGAAGGAAGGAATGAATGAAGGAAGGAAGGAAGATAGGAAGGAAGGAGGGAAGGAAGGAAGGAAGGAAGATAGGAGGGAAGGAGGGAAGGAATGAAGGAAGGCCATATAATAATTATGTTCCCGTCAAAGTTTGGTGCCTTGCGTGTGGTGGCTTTGAGAGTGACCAGTACTGTGCCAATCCCTCGGGAAACAAAGACGCTGTAGATTAATTTCCCTTATTTTTATTTAGTGGTTCACGCTGTTATGGATGAGATAGGAGACATGCTGAGGTAATAGTAGTAGTAGTTTGTAGTAGTAGTTGTAGTAGTAGAAGTAGGAGGAGGAGGAAATGCATGCTGTGAAACCGAGCAGGGAGAAATCTAAGTACAATTTTTCTATCTGTAAAGTAAGATGTCATAATATCACCATAACATCACTTGTAGTCACACTCCATCAACTCTATGCTAATCTTCAGGTATAAGATAAGATAAGATTTTCATCCTATCTAGACACTTTGCAAGTACCAACTACAAGGTTATTGACTATACAAAGCGCCGCCACGTCAGCACGAACTAGGCGGACTCGAACCGCTGACCGAATGCGCAGGGACGCTACACATTGCAAGCTCACGTCTCTACCAACCTTGCCGCCCTGACGGACCTTCAGGTATACGCAGGGCTTATTACTCTACTTAACTAACTGGAACTATTAGTATCATCATTAAGGTAGCAGGAGTGAATGAAAGGACAGTTTAGTTGCCCCTAAAAAGACAGACATGGCAGCGGTATCGGCGGAGTAGCAGGGACAGTGATGCCATGCCCCGCGGCTACCTGACGTGAGGACAGCACTGCGGCTGATCTGAATAATTATCTCTACTCTGTATTGTTGGTGAACTTGTGATACTACTTATATAATGCCTATTAGGTTGTACACACACATACACACACACACCACACACACACACATGCACACATATATCACAAACACATGCTCTAGTTTTAGCGATTCATTGGCGTCTGACCTCTAGTAAGCGGATCCTAGTAACACTTGAAATGTCAGGTGGCAATACTGTTTAAATGCCTGGGCTTGAGATGTGCTTTAAGGCCCTTTAACAGTGGTTAGTTGACTGATGGACGCTTTGGGGTGTGTACGTCAAGTCAGTCAAAGTCAAGAAGTGTGTTTTTGCGTGTGTTTGCGTGTGCGTGCGGGACGTGACACACCCTGGGCAGCCTCTCAGCTTGTCTTGGTGAGTAAGTGCTTGCCTTTGTGGTGTTAGATAGCTTATAAAGTGTTCAGGTTCAAGAAATAAATATTAAGTGTTATTGCATCATGTCATACACGTATTAGCCAAGTCTGTGCGTCTGCTAGCTTTAAGGGACGTGTATTATAGGGTTATCTCAGCCGCAAAGGTTTGTATTGTTGATTTTATTGTTTATTAATACTGATATAGTTTAGGAACATGCTATTATATGACTGGAAAAGACTGAAACATGTATATGACGTAGGTTTAGGAGTTACCATTGCTTGTATATCTCCTATAACCTCTTTCTTATGTCTCCATGAGTGTTAGTGAATTAATCAGAGCATGTATGTAGCAGAATGATATTATTTCTTAAGGTAAATCATTGATGTGTCTCTAAGTATGATGCAATGAGTGACGTGGTTGTTGGTACTCTCGCATCTTGCCTGGCTGTTCCGTCCACCTCTCCCTCCCTCTCTCCATCTCCATCTCCCCCCCTCTCTCTGTCTCCTTCTCCCTCCTTCTTCCTCCCTCTCTCTATCTCCCCTCTCCCTTCCTCTCCTCTCTCCATCTCCTTCCCTCCCCCTTCTTCTCTCTCCCCCTCTCTCTTTCTCCCTCCCTCTCTCTCTCTCCCACTCCCTCTCTCTCTCCAACCTGTCTCCCCGCAACTAAACTTACTCGGACGGACATGAATTTTCTCTCATTTACCAGCCTTGCTTCTTCCCTTCCCTTCACGCTACCCACCCTCCGCCTAACCCTTTGCCCAGCCGTCAAGTGAGACGAGCATAATTACTACTACTAACAGAGGCGAGATAAGATCCGCTAAGCATTGTTACGAGGTGAAGGGAGGAAGGAAGGAAGTAGCGGGCGGACGTAGCCAGGACGCGGGCCTACCATGGCGTTCTCAGACTTCATCAACTCAACTAATTTTTCGCGTTTTATTTTGGATTGTTTGGGTTTTAAGGCGTTTTAATGTATCAGGTAGTAAGATGTACAAGGAAGGAGCCTGTGTTGGTAGTGATTAGTGGTAGAAAGTGTGTATGTGGGTTAAAATAGTGAATATTAGTATTACGGGGTGGACGCGGGGCCTACCTACCATGGCGTTCTCTGCTTCATCAACTCGACATCATTTTTCTCGTTTTATTTTGGAATGCTTGGGTTTTAAGGCGTTTTAATGTATCAAATATTAAGATTTATAAGGAAGAAGCCTGTGTTGCCAGTGATTTAGTGGTAGAAGGTGTGTATGTGGGTTAAAATAGGGAATGTTTGTGTTACGGGGTGGACGCGTGAGAGGAACAGTTTCGTTGCCTTGAATATTATTACATCACAAGGTCTGACAGTGTTACGTTATGAGGGGATGAGGCACTGATGAAGCCTTTATGGTGGCGTCACGTGATGGTTAAGGGAGGGAGGGGGTGAGGGTAGGTAGTTTAGGAGGAGGAGGAGAAGGAAGGAAGGGCGAGCATTGAACTACCGCCCTGAAAATCACGTCATTATATACTCAGTTTTTCTTAACGAGGCGAAAAATCCTGACCCCTTGCTGCTTACTGACTGATATTTGATGCCAGGAGAAGGGAATACTTACGCTTCTTCAAAATGTCAGTTGTATTTTATCATAGTTAACCATATTATCAGGTAAACATAGGCATCCTTTTAAGCATGAGACCTTAAGATAGAATGGAATTTTCGCCTCGTTAAACAAAATAGACTAGTGTTTTTAGTATGTAGAGAAGACTGATTCACATGTTATAACCTTTTTACGCTACCTCTATCCTTCCATATAACCAATCTACGTAAATACATCGAGAAAATATGAACGGTGGGGATGATATGTACGAAAAAATATACGTATATAGATAAAAAAATCTGAGAATAAGGGAAGAAATAGGCGAGTAAAGAAAAGATGATAGGAAAATATATGTATAATGGGTGAGGATTGTGGGAGAAATGAGAATAGGGAAGGAATGGAGAGAGAGAGAGAGAGAGAGAGAGAGAGAGAGAGAGAGAGAGAGAGAGAGAGAGAGAGAGAGAGAGAGAGAGAAGAGGAGGTGAGAAAGAGAAAGAGGTGCTACTATAGCGTGCGGTCTACCGGGACATTTGCACTATAGCGTGCGGTCTACCGGGACATTTTACACTATAGCGTGCGGTCTACCGGGACATTTTACACTATAGCGTGCGGTCTACCGGGACATTTTACACTATAGCGTGCGGTCTACCGGGACATTTTACACTATAGCGTGCGGTCTACCGGGACATTTTACACTATAGCGTGCGGTCTACCGGACATTTTACACTATAGCGTGCGGTCTACCGGGACATTTTACACTATAGCGTGCGGTCTACCGGGACATTTACACTATAGCGTGCGGTCTACCGGGACATTTGCACTATAGCGTGCGGTCTACATTTCTTACTCGCTACTTACACTCTACACTCTTACACTTCAGGCTGCAACTTACTACTGCTATATGATATTGTCTATTATACAGTAGAGTATTATAGAAAAAAAAAATAGTAGTAAGTGATTTATTAAGCACAGGCCGATATTCCCCACCCCTGTCACTTTTCTTTTTTCTTACATCATCCACTTTTTCTACCACATCGATGACAAGGCTCTGCTTCTTGTGGTGTGTCCAGAAGATTGCTTTCACGTAAAAACTTTAACCGCTGTTTCTTCTCGTCAAGATGACACTTTTTTTAGAATTCTTTCAACAGCATTTGTAAAGGAGGAGTGTCAGACTGATGTTCTCGGCTTGAATTTTAGGAGGATACTGAGACATTACTTCGTTGATTCCTATTTTATAGGTTGAGTAGGGTCCCGGTACTCAGGTCAGTTAAGGTCAGTCAGTGTGGACTTGTTAAGCTGCACATTAAAGCTATGGGGTAGTCAGGTCAGGTCAGGTCAGGCGGGATCTTTGTAGACCGCACGTTAGGGGAGCGTAGACTGCAGGCTCCGATGTAGACCGCACGCTATAGTAGCACCGAGAAAGAAAACATACAAGTGGAGTAGGAAAGAAAGAAAAGAAAGAAGTAAGAGAGAGAGAGAGAGAGAGATGGGTGGTGGTTAGTGGGGGGGATATTGGTGGGGGGTTAAGGGAGGGGGGTAAGGAGGGGAGAATTAGTGGGGGATTGGGGAGGGGAGGGGAAAGGTTGTATGCTGGGTTGGGGGTGGGGGGTGAGGGTGAATACCGGATGTCCGCTCTCTGTTCCGCCTCTCCCTTTTCTATTGGCCAGCGCTCTCCCTTCCCCTCCCTTCCACTCCTCTCCCCCTCCACCCCTCCCTTCCCCCGCACCCCCAATCAAGCCACGCCCCTCCCGGTCAATGGGTCTGCCGCTACTAAGGTCGACGCCAGCAACACACACACACACACACACACACAGTATAATGCATTTTATATGATGTATTTACTGCCGGGTGGTTGTTACCTGGGGAGGGAAAAAGAGAGTAAGAATTGTTTATGAAATGGTTGTTGATGGTTGGGTCAGTTCGATTTTTTTCTTTCTCGTTTGCTGATGAATTGGTCACTTCCTCTCTCTTGTTTTTGTTCTGTTGTTTTTGGTAGTGATGAAAGGTTACAGTGTGTATTTGTGGTTCTTGTTTATTATTTATTTCTATAGTTTATCTTGCCTGAGGGGGAGTTTTGTATTTTTATCGCCATTTTCTAAGCGTTTTGTGTGTTTCTAATAAGCGTGACTTGAGACATTCGGGATCTTCACCTAGTAAGACCACAGGCGTCGCTATAAAAATCCAGCCGGCGCCATTTAATTACCGGCCGACATCGACCAACATCACGACTCTCCAGAAGCCTACAGGCGCTACATAGGCTTCAACGTAAAAAAAAAAAAAAAAAAAAAATAATATCCGTGAGTCCTTTGCTTAGGAGGGAAAACGTGTGATTGCATTTCCTTATGTTTTTTTTGTGGAAATAGTACATTGAAAACTGTAGTTAGGAAGGTTGTTTTGATGACGATGATATGATAGAGAGAGAGAGAGAGAGAGAGAGAGAGAGAGAGAGAGAGAGAGAGAGAGAGAGAGAGAGAGAGAGAGAGAGAGAGAGAGTTTGTACGTACTTTTGTCCTTACCACCATTCTAATTATTATGATAGTTTAGTTTTTAATTTTATCCAATAACATCGACTTTATTTTTCGATACCAAGATTTTTTTTCAAGCTCAGACATATATTTAGACATTTTTAGACATATTTAGACATATTTTTAAACATATTTTTGGGTGCATAGATAGGCCTTATGTCAGTTAGTAGTTTTGTACGGCATCGATTATTTGATTATTTACTTGTTATTGTTTTTAAAATATTTTTATCTTGATTAGTTACCTCCTCTTTTTCCATAATTAAAATTGTGTGGGATGATTGGTAAGTAGTTTAGCTTTGCCACTTTATTGTGTGTGTGTGTGTGTGTGTGTGTGTGTGTGTGTGTGTGTGTGTGTGTGCGTGCGTGCGTGTGTGTGTGTGTGTGTGTAGGGTATGTAGGTGTGTGTGTGTGTGCGCATGTGTGTCAACCCGTCATCATATGGCGCGATAGTTAAGTGTTGGTGAATTTTTATTTTTCGTGTTGAGATAAGAGTCTTGTTACTGTGTGTGTGTGTGTGTGTGTTTGTGTGTGTGTGTGGTGTGTGTGTGTGTGTGTGTGTGTGTGTGTGTGTGCGTGTGTGTACGTACATCCCCTCTGAGAACACGCCATATTACGTTCTTTGAATACTAAACTGAACTGCGCAACGTATATCATCACATATGTGTCTGGGAGGGTAGCTTACGACGCAGTTAGCTAGCTAGATAGATAGATAGATAGGTAAGTAGATAGATAAACAGTTAGACAGTTAGATAGATAAAGGTGAAACGAGAGAGTGAAAAGGTGGAAGGAAATCACAGGTGAAGCATAGAAGCATACAGGTACATAGAAGGTACATAGGAGGTACATAGGAGGTACATACAATACAGGTACATAGAAGGTACATAGAAGCATACAGGTGAAGCATACAGGTGAAGCATACAGGTGAAACATAGGGTGAAAAAGGAACACTAGATTATTCCTAACGTTTCAACCATCAACTATCAATCATCTTTATCGGTTTTATTTCTGGCATGTGACTTATAATAATAGACTTAGAATCTGGCATGTGACTTATAATAATAGACTTAGAATCTGGCATGTGACTTATAATAATAGACTTAGAATCTGGCATGTGACTTATAATAATAGACTTAGAATCTGGCATGTGACTTATAATAATAGACTTAGAATCTGGCATGTGACTTATAATAATAGACTTAGAATCTGGCATGTGACTTATAATAATAGACTTAGAATCTGGCATGTGACTTATAATAATAGACTTAGAATCTGGCATGTGACTTATAATAATAGACTTAGAATCTGGTATGTGACTTATAATAATAGACTTAGAATCTGGCATGTGACTTATAATAATACTTAGAATCTGGCATGTGACTTATAATAATGCTTAGAATCTGACATGTGACTTATAATAATAGACTTAGAATCTGGCATGTGACTTATAATAATAGACTTAGAATCTGGCATGTGACTTATAATAATACTTAGAATCTGGCATGTGACTTATAATAATAGACTTAGAATCTGGCATGTGACTTATAATAATACTTAGAATCTGGTATGTGACTTATAATAATAGACTTAGAATCTGGCATGTGACTTATAATAATAGACTTAGAATCTGGCATGTGACTTATAATAATAGACTTAGAATTTGGTATGTGACTTACAATAATACTTAGAATTTGGTATATGACTTACAATAATACTTAGAATTTGGTATATGACTTACAATAATACTTAGAATTTGGTATATGACTTATAATAATTACTTAGAATTTGGTATGTGACTTACAATAATACTTAGAATTTGGTATGTGACTTACAATAATACTTAGAATTTGGTATATGACTTATAATAATAGACTTAGAATTTGGTATGTGACTTACAATAATACTTAGAATTTGGTATATGACTTATAATAATAGACTTATAATTTGGTATGTGACTTACAATAATACTTAGAATCTGGCATGTGACTTATAATAATAGACTTAGAATTTGGTATGTGACTTACAATAATACTTAGAATTTGGTAGATGACTTACAATAATACTTAGAATCTAGTATATGACTTATAATAATAGACTTAGAATCTGTTATATCACTCTTTCATCCCTTTCACTGGTAAACTCTGGAACTCTTTTCCTGTTTCAATTTTTCCACTTTCATATGACTTAAATCTTTTCAAAAGAAGAGTAACAAGACACCTCCCGAACTAAATTGGCCTACCCCTCTGTTTTTATTTTATTCTCTTACTGTCTTCTTTATAGGGACTGGCAACTAAGCGGGCTTTGTGTTACCCATTTTTGTTGTGTCCTTGGCCAGTCCTTTGTGATGTAAAAAACAAAAAAACAAAAACAACAAACAACTTAGGGAGATAATATACACTGATAAAAACACAGGGTAAAGCAGGAGCATTAGATTATTCCTTACGTCTCAACACCAACACCAAAATCAACACCAAAATCAACACCAAAAATCAACACCAAAAACCAACACCAAAAATCAACACCAAAATCAACACCAAAAATCAACACCAAAAATCAACACCAAAAATCAACACCAAATCATCTGTATCGTTTCTTTCTCTGGTGTATACAGTAAACGCTCTCTAACTCGATCTAATTGGGGGGAGACCTGGGTCGAATTAGCCGAAAGTCCGAATTACCTGATAGTTACCTAGCCCCTCCACACAATAATAAGTCACTCAACCATGCCAAAACAGCACAGATTGTATTACTTGTACTCACCAAAACCATTGTATTTATACTATAATTATAAGTACACACATTTTAATACACATGTTATAATAATACATACAATTACAAAGAAACAAATTTAACACCTAAGAACTCATAAACCATCAATTTCTTACTATTTAATGATTAGATTATACACCCACACATATTTTTCACCTTGCAGTGTTTCTATCATACTCCTAAGTTAGCATATACCTTCCTACACACACACACACACATTGAATTATATTTCTCTCTCTTTCTCTCTCTCTCTCTCACCCTTTCTATATATTGCAAGAGTTCTGTTATTGCCAAACCATTTCACTTTTAAAGGAGTTTTTTTAATGCAGTTATATACTTTTTAATTTGAGTATTATTTTCTTTTTATGGAGGCAGGTATTATAATGAAGATGTTAAGGTATATATGTATGTATGTATGTATGTCAGTAGGTAGATGTTGCTGATTTGCAGATGTTGCTGAGTTACAATTTCTATTTTTTTTTTTTAGGCTCAGTCTAACTTGCGATTTTCAAAGTAAAACTGCTTTAAACTAGAAGTTTGATATATTACTATGCGTGAAAATCATATAGAGTTAGTCCCTTCCCCTACACTGAGGCAGCAACACTGGTCTCGCGTCTACACTGACCTGTCATGAACGGTTTCTAAATTATAAACATGAGGCGAATTTTGGTGAGGAAGCCGCAAGAAGCCGGTTTCTGGCAGCTTGCGTTTTCTGTTAACTCGAGGCACTTTTAAGAAGCCGGTTTCTTACGGCTTGCCCAGCTGGGCCAAGCCGTAAGAAGCCGGAGGAAGCGAGTCCTGGGCCCCGCTTCTCACGGCTTCTCCCGGCTTCATACGTCACGATACGTGACGTCAGAGTAAACAACACCTGGCGGTGTTGCGCGAAATCTTATCAGTGCGAAATCCTGTAGACCCCTCCATTCATCTACCGTATTTCACTAATTTTACAGCTTAACTGCTGCCCCGATACAAGTTACAGGCAACATCGAGTCACTAGCTTTCCATGAGAACACTTACAAGTAATAATAGTTGATACCATACTCCTGACTGTTTTTGACGTGGATAATTTAAGCTTTTGAGTAACTATTATTACTTCTAAGTGTTCTCATGGGAAGCTAGTGACTCGATGTTGCCTGTAACATGTATCAGGGCAGCAGTTAACCTGTAAAACCAGTGAAATAAGAGCGATGAATGGAGGTTTACAGGATTTCGCGCCTTGACAATAGTTCGCAAAACAGCGGGACAGGCGGAACTAATAATAGAGTGAATATCGTCGTAGAAATAATGTAATTACAGATAACAGGACACAAGTAAACACACAGATGTACATTCAAAAGCATGGACTTACCTTAAGACCACGTATAAGAATATACAAGGTACCGTAGATAACAATATATAGTCGCCAGTCAATTGCCACTGCACTAATGTCGCCAGGCACAATATATTACGAATTTTAGCATCCCTACAGACTTGTATGTGCCACTGAAGACATGTAGCGTGATGTACATAATATAAACTACTGTGGATGCGTCTTCAGTGGCACATACAAATCAGTAGTGATGCTAAAATACGTAATATAATGTGCCTGGCGACATTAGTGCAGTGGCAAGTGACTGGCGACTATAGTGTTATCTACGGTAGAGCAGCTGATAGGTATATATTGTGGAAATGACTAGCATTGCGTTTAATTCAGTATGTTTATGAGAGAAGATGTGGTTGGATATGAGTTGAAGATGACAATTCGTCATTGTGTGCACATTCACCTTTTTTGGCATTAAATCAATCAATAAATCGTCATTGTGTGGTTGTTTTGCTTACAGCTATCAGCTGTGATCGCCGAGCGGGCGAGCCCCGACAAGGAGCTGGCAACTGTCAGCCATTCTGGCGAGGCACGCAAGCGAGAGAGAAGCCGGCAAAAAGCCGGCTTCTTACGGCTTCCTCACCAAAATTCGCCTTTATATATTTACTGTAACGCGTTCAGCTCACAACTTGCTTCTCACACAGCAACACTTACCCATCAAAAGTTATTGATAATAGATGGATCTACAATTGTATCCCCGGCATTTCCAATTATCTATCGAAAAAATATTTTCGGATTTTTGGCCGCTCAAAAATATTCCAAAATTGACGACGATCAATGTTTTTGTTATTTTGCCGCAAAACTATGAGTCGTAGATGAAAACTTATCGAAGTAACAAAGGTTCATCTTGAGACAATGATTAGAAGTCCCTATTGCAGCCAATTCACAATGATATGATACTAACAGATATTCCTTAAAAAACACAAATTAGACAAAACTTACTACAAGACATAAGCATATGATAGGCATTGCTAAATGCCTTAAATGAAAACTTATTTTTGCATTAGCTATTGCATCATTGCATATTGCATCATTATTTTGCAGCATTATTTTTTCATTTATTTAATTTTAAGTAGTATTTTTTCTTCATTTGTCGCCTTTTATCGCGTTTATGCCACTTCCCTCTTCCTTACCTTCCTCTTATCTCCCCCTCCGCCGCCTTGTTACTCCCTTATCTCTTCTATGGTCTCTTTCCTTCCCTATACTCTCTCTCTCTCTCTCTCTCTCTCTCTCTCCTCTCTCTCTCTCTCTCTCTCTCTCTCTTCTCTCTCCTCTCTCTCTCTCTCTCTCTCTCTCGTCACCATTAGAGAGAGAAAGGGTTGCAGCGTCACTGTTCTAAACCACCATAAGGGAAGAGAAGGGAAAGAAGAGGAAGGGGAGGGAGGGGAGAGGAAGGGGAAAGGAAGGGGAATCAATGGTGTAGACAATATAGGGGTTGTGTAGGCTGGGTAGGTGGTGATGGTGATGACGATAGTGGTGTTAGTGGTGATGATAGTGGTGGTGGTGGTGGTAGTGGTGGTGGTGGTGGTGGTGACGATAGTGGTGTTGGTGGTGATGATAGTGGTGGTGGTGGTGATGGTGGCGACGATAGTGGTGTTGGTGATGATAGTGGTGGTGGTGGTGGTGGTGGTGACGATAGTGGTGTTGGTGGTGATGATAGTGGTGGTGGTGATGGTGGTGATGGTGGCGACGATAGTGGTGTTGGTGATGATAGTGGGGGTACTGGTGATGATGGTGTCGGTCGGTAGTGAGGGTGGTGACTAAATTTGTTTGTTTTTCTCGTTCAGAATTTTCAGTTTTCAATTCGATTTTTATTGTTGTTGTTAATTTGCTCTTTTTTTTCGTTTCTTTTCTTGATTTTGAAAGAAGTGAATGCATTTTTCTGATCCTGTTCCTGCTTTCATTTCTCCTTTTCCTTTTACGAATATTTTTTCACTCATTTTCTTCCTCCCTTCTCTTCCTTCATCTTTCTTCTATGTACTATCTCTCCTTTCATTTCCTTATCCTTCCTTCTCTATCTCTTCTATCCCTCCTTATCTTCTTAATTCTAATCACACTATTTTCCTTATACCCTTTTTTTATTCCCATATCCAAGTGTCCTTCTTCTTTCTCTTTGTCTTTTCTTCCTTCCTAGCCTCTTCTCCCCTTTCTTCTCCTTCTCTCTTCTCCTCTTCACTGTTCTTCTCTCTTCTCTTCTCCACTCCTCTTCTGCCTCTCCTCCTATTCTTTCTTTACTCCTTCTCTTCCTTCCCCTCTTCTTCTCCTTTCTCTCCCTTCATAACTATCCAGACTAACTAACTCTTTCCCTTCCCTTACCTCTCCATCCCTTCCTTTATCCCCTTCCTCCTTCCTTCTTTCCTTCCTTTATTCCTTCTCTCCTTTCTCTCTTGACCCTCGCAACTAACTACTCGTCCCTCCCTTTCCCTCCCTCTCTCTGTCTCTCTCCTTCCCTCTCTCTCTTCCTTCTCCCTTCCTCTCCCCCTTCCCTTCCTCCCTCTCTCCCTCCTTCTCTCTCTCTCTCCCTCGTTCTTCCTTCCTTCCCCTTCCCTTCCTCTCTCCCTGCCTGCTCCTCTCCCCCTTCCTTCCCTCCTTCCTTCTCCCTCTCTCCTCCCCTTCTCTCTCTCTCCCCCTCTCCCTCTCTCCTTCCTTCCCCCTCCCTCCATCTTTCCCTCTCTCCCTCCATCTTCCCTCTCTCCCTCCCTCCCTCCCTCTCTCTCTCTCTCTCTCTCTCTCTCTCTCTCTCTCTCTCCTCTCCTCTCTCCTCTCTCTCCTCTCTCTCCCCGCAATGAGCGAGGGAGTGTTGCAGCTCAAGTTCCCAACACGCAGCTGATCCCCACATTCACCACAAGAGCACCATTTGACCGCCCACTACGTCTACCTCCCCCCCCTCTCTCTCTCTCTCTCTCTCTCTCTCCTCTCTCTCTCTCCTTCTTTTCCCTCTCTCTCTCTCTCCTCTCTCTCTCTCTCTCGCTCTCTCTCTCTCTCTCTCTCTCTCACCCCTTTGGCCCGCTGCTTGTTTTGCTCAGACGGGTGAAAGAAGAAGGAAGGGTAGGGGAGAGAGAGAGAGAACAGGAGGTCTCTCTCTCTCTCTCCTCCCCTCTCCTCCTCTCTCTCTCTCTCTCTCTCTCTCTCTCCTCTCTCTCTCCCCTCTCTCTTTATCTCTCTCTCTCTCTCTTTATCTATCTATCTCTCTCTTCCTCTCTCTCCCCCCCCTCTCTCTCTCTCTCTCTCGCTCTCTCTCTCTCTCTCTCTCTCTCTCCCCTCTCTCTCTCTCATCTCTCTCTCCTCTTCTCCTCTCTCTCTCTCTCTCTCTCTCTCTCTCTCTCTTTTTTTTTGTTATTTTTAGTGATGATTTAGGTGTAATTCGGTCTCAGATTTATATTACAGTTTCTTGTTTGATGTTTTTTTTATATGCACTAAAAAATTTGGCCTATAATTTATTCCTCTTGCTATTTTCCCCTTTATTTTTTCAGTCCTCCTCCTCCTCCTCCTCCTCCTCCTCCTCCTCCTCCTCCTCCTCCTCCTCCTCCTCCTCCTCCTCCTTCCTCCTTAGTTGATCTGATAGCCATGTTTATGTTTTGTAATCAGATTTTCTTCCTCACTAGTCCAAGTTTTTCCACTCACTCATTTTTTTTCCCCCCTTGATTTCTGTCCACTCATTCCTTCCTCCTTCCTTCCCGCCTCCCGTCATGCCCTGTGCCTTCATTCCCCTCGTTTATTTTCCTTCGTCCTTTTTTCCTTCTTTTATTTTCATTGCGGTTCTTCTTTCCTTTTTTTTCTTTGATTTGTTGATCTTTTACCTTATGTCTTGAATTCGTGATTTTCCTGTATTTTTCTTGTGTATTTTTAAGGTGATTTGTCGTCTCCGTTTCTCCTCTTCCTCCTCCTCTATCATGTAAATCACACACACACACACACACACACACACACCACACACACACACACACACACACACACTCAGACACGCTTGACTTCATGGCTAATAGAGGCAGGTCATTTTCCCCCCTCTCCTCCTCCTCCTCCTCCTCTCCTCCTCCTCCTCCTCCTCCTCCTCCTCCTCCTCCTCCTACCCCTCCTCCTCCTCCTCCTCCTCTCCTCCTCCTCCTCCTCCTCCTCTCCTCCTCCTCCTACCCTCCTCCTCCTCCTCCTCCTCCTCCTCTCCTCCTCCTCCTCCTCCTCCTCCTCCTCCTCCTCCTCCTCCTCCTCCTCCTCTTCTTCCCTATCTCTTACGGGTTACTATGAAGGAGATATTGAAGGCAGGACAAACAAGGCGAGTTTTTTTTTATAGGACAGACTTCAAGGTTTTCGACACACACACACACTCTCTCTCTCTCTCTCTCTCTCTCTCTCTCTCTCTCTCTCTCTCTCTCTCTCTCCCCTTTTCTCTCTCTCTCTTCTCTCTCTCTCTCTCTCTCTCTCCCCCCCTAAGTGGATAATAATTGACAGTGTAGTGAAGAAAAAAACGACTAGTAAACTGTAGTAAGTAGACTGTAGACTGACTGCAGTAAGTAGTCTATAGTAAGTAGACTGTAGACTGTAGACTGACTGCAGTAAGTAGTCTATAGTAAGTAGACTGTAGACTGTAGACTGACTGTAGTAAGTAGTCTATAGTAAGTAGACTGTAGACTGACTGTAGTAAGTAGTCTATAGAAAGTAGACTGTAGACTGTAGACTGACTGTATTAAGTAGTCTATAGTAAGTAGACTGTAGACTGTAGACTGACTGTAGTAAGTAGTCTATAGTAAGTAGACTGTAGACTGTAGACTGACTGTAGTAAGTAGTCTATAGTAAGTAGACTGTAGACTGTAGACTGACTGTAGTAAGTAGTCTATAGTAAGTAGACTGTAGACTGACTGTAGTAAGTAGTCTATAGTAAGTAGACTGTAGACTGACTGTAGTAAGTAGTCTATAGTAAGTAGACTGTAGACTGACTGTAGTAAGTAGTCTATAGTAAGTAGACTGTAGACTGACTGTAGTAAGTAGTCTATAGTAAGTAGACTGTAGACTGTAGACTGACTGTAGTAAGTAGTCTATAGTAAGTAGACTGTAGACTGACTGTAGTAAGTAGTCTATAGTAAGTAGACTGTAGACTGTAGACTGACTGTAGTAAGTAGTCTATAGTAAGTAGACTGTAGACTGACTGTAGTAAGTAGTCTATAGTAAGTAGACTGTAGAATGACTGTAGTAAGTAGTCTATAGTAAGTAGACTGTAGACTGTAGACTGACTGTAGTAAGTAGTCTATAGTAAGTAGACTGTAGACTGACTGTAGTAAGTAGTCTATAGTAAGTCGACTGTAGACTGACTGTAGTAAGTAGTCTATAGTAAGTAGACTGTAGACTGTAGACTGACTGTAGTATATTTGATGTGGTTTTTAGGCAAGGTAAATGAAGTTTTTTTATTTTTTTTTATTTTTATTTAAACCGTTATTGATCACACAGATGGCTTCAAAGGTAGATCAGTTAAGGCAGTAAGTGTTGAGAACTATAGGTTAGGTTATATAACGTTAAGTACTATACTCTATAATTAGGCACTACATAATTAGCTACTATAATAAGGGTTGTTAAAGTAAGTTTGGTTGACGGGGTTGATATTTGGGGTTAATTGGGTGGTTAATAAAGAAACTATGGTTGTTAAGGTTGCATGGTTAATAGTTTGGTTCTTGATAGGGTAGATGGAAGGTAGATATGCGTATTTCTTAGTGCGTTGATAAAAAAAATGTTAATTGACATGTGGTAAAAAGATATAAATTACAGGAAAAAATATGATGTTAATAATTATGGTGTAAAAAAAGGTTTTGAGAGAGAGAGAGAGAGAGAGAGAGAGAGAGAGAGAGAGAGAGAGAGAGAGAGAGAGAGAGAGAGAGGAGAGAGAGAGAGAGAGAGAGAGAGAGAGAGAGAGAGAGTATTTAAATCAATGGAAAAAATTTGATGTTGACAATTATGATGTAAAAAAAGGTAGAGAGAGAGAGAGAGAGAGAGAGAGAGAGAGAGAGAGAGAGAGAGAGAGAGAGAGAGAGAGAGAGAGAGAGAGAGAGAGAGAGTAGAGAAAGTATGTGTGGCTGTTACTGGAGAAAACGTAACTTTCTCTCAAGTAGAAGTGGGACAATCCTTTCCTCTTTATATCGCGTGGAGAAAGTCGTATTAATGGGATAGCACACACACACACACACACACACACACACACACACCACACACACACACACACCACACACACACACACACACACACACACACACACGAGTGATTTGTTACAGCTCATCTTTTCAATTAATATCTATTTTCCTTGTTGTTTATGATACCGTGTTGCAAAGTCTTATCTTTTGCTTTTTTATTTTTCCATTGTATTTTTTATGTCTCGCATGAGGCTAGAAATTTGCTGGTATTATTATTATTATTAGCCCGTCAGGGTGGCAAGGTTGGTAGAGACGTGAGCTCGCAATGTGCAGCGTCCCTGTGCATTCGGTCAGCGGTTCGAGTCCGCCGCCTAGTTCGTGCTGACGTGGCGGCGCTTTGTATAGTCAATAACCTTGTAGTTGGTACTTGCAAAGTGTCTAGATAGGATGAAAATCTTATCTTCTGGTATTATTATTATTATTATTATTGTTAACCCTTGCACGCCCAGATCTTTCCTTTGCTATCTAAAATCGTCTGTTGTCAGCTATACAATTACGAAAAGTAACTGAATATACCAAATTAGTTAGTGGACAAGGATACTAAACAAGTCATATCTATAAAATATTGCTTATAGTCACTAAAAGGCGTCTAATGGTACCCAAATTACAATGGAAATAACGCTCTGGGTCACAAGGGGTTACTATTGTTATTATTATTATTATTATTATTATTATTATTATTATTATTATTATTATTATTATTATTATTATTAGTGCTATTATTATTATTTTTCATTATTATCATTTATTCTCTTCCCTTTTCCTTCTACCTTTTAAACCATCTGTATGATTAAATGTTTATATACAAAATACAAATAAGAAGCAGTGTTGCCGTCAATAACACTAGAGTCACCACTGCACTAATTTAAGTGTCGCCTGGCGCCATATATTACGAATTTAAGCATCACTACAGAATTGTATGTGCCACTGAAGCCATGTAGTGTGATGTACATAATATAAACTACAGTGCATGCCTCTTCAGTGGCACATACAAGTCTGTAGTGATGCTAAAAATCGTAATATATGGCGCCTGGCGACATTAGTGCAGTGGCGACTATAATGTTATTGACTTCTTTTTTCTCTTCCCTCCTTTCTTTTACTCCTTAACCCGTTCACGCCCAGATCTTTCCTTTGCTATATAAAATCGTCTGTTGTTAGCCATAAAATTACGAAAAGTGACTGAATATACCAACTTAACTAGAGGACCAAGGATACTAAACAGGTCATATCTCTTAAAATATTGCTTATATTAATTAAAAATCGTCTAATGGTACCCAAATTACAATGGAAATAACGTTCTGGGTCTCAAGGGGTTAATAGTCTACCTTCCTTACTATGTACCTCAGCCTTAGTCTTCCCTCCTTTCTTTTACATCTTTCTACTGTAGGGTGAATGAACGTGGTAGCAGCGGTAGTAGCAGTGGTAGTAGCGGTAGTGGTAGTAGCGGTAGTGGTGGTGGTAGGTTAGCATAGCGTGTCAGTCAGCCATGCGAGGGTGGTCTGTAGGGCAAGAGGTGGTGGAGGAAGGTACGTGAAAGTGGTGCTCTGTGGCGGTGATGGTGGTGGAAAGCACAGCCGTAAAGGGAGTATTTGTGCGCTGATTGAAAGTCGGTGTGGCGGTATTGGCTTGGGTAGGGGCAAAAAAAGGGACGGTAGGAGATTAGAGGTAGGTAAAGGCTAAAGAGGGAGTAAAGGGAAGGAAGGAAGGGAGTGAGTGGTACAGTAGGTAAAGACTAAAGAGGTAGGAAGGGTAAGGGAGGAAGGGAGTGAGAGTACAGTAGGTAAAGACTAAAGAGGTAGGAAGGGTAAGGGAGGAAGGGAGTGAGAGTACAGTAGGTAAAGACTAAAGAGGTAGGAAGGGTAAGGGAGGAAGGGAGTGAGTGGTACAGTAGGTAAAGACTAAAGAGGTAGGAAGGGTAAGGGAGGAAGGGAGTAAGAGTACAGTAGGTAAAGACTAAAAAGAGAGGAAGGGTAAGGGAGGAAGGGAGTGAGAGTACAGTAGGTAAAGACTAAAGAGGTAGGAAGGGTAAGGGAGGAAGGTAGTAAGAGGTACAGTAGGTAAAGACTAAAGAGGTAGGAAGGGTAAGGGAGGAAGGGAGTAAGAGGTACAGTAGGTAAAGACTAGAGGTAAGGAAGGAGGTAGGAAGGAAGGGTAAGGTAGAGATGGAAGGATGAGGGAGGAAGAAGGTGGGTTAGGAGTAAGAGGTAAATAGGTAAGGCTTGTGTGGGGGTTTAGGATAGTAGGGAAGAAGAATTAAGGAGGGAGGAAGAAGAGGAGAGAGATGAGGGTGGTGAGTAGGAAAAGAGAATAGAGGGGAGAGAGAGAGAGAGAGAGAGAGAGAGAGAGAGAGAGAGAGAGAGAGAGAGAGAGAGAGAGAGAGAGTGGAAATGATGAAAATGATAGAGTGTTGTAGGAAGAAAGTATAGAGGAGGAGGAGGAGGAAGACATGTGGATAGGAGGGACACGTAGAGATGTTATCTAGCTAAGTGTCGAATCAATACCACACACACACACACACACACGCACACGCACACACACACACACACACACACACACACACACACACATCCCTCCCCTCCTTACAAAAAAAGGTACAAGTAGCTATGTCACTGAGCACAAGTAGTAGTACATTACAAGCAGATACCATGTACTATAAAGGGTTGCAAGTATACCTCGCTGCAATAATGATCTCGGCCCCTGTTGCTTGCCTAGGAATGCCTCGCCGGGACACTGTTGCCAGCATACTAATAAGAGGTCAGTATCCGGAAAGGCGAAGGTGCAGATAGCATGTCAATAAGATACCGTCAATAACACTGTAGTCCCCCCTGCACTAATGTCGCCAGGGGTCATATATTACGAAATTTAGCATCACTACAGACTTGTATGTGCCACTAACGACAGGTTTTTAATGTAAACTACTGTGCATGCCTCTTCAGTGGCTCATACACGTCTGTAGTGATGCTGAAATACGTAATACAGTAAACCCTCTCTAAATCGAACTCGTATAATTCAAACTTCGGATAATTCGACCTGATTCAGGCCAGTTTGAATGATTCAATAGCTTTCCATAATTCGAGCAAGTTTGAATTATCCTTAGCCTTACTAGGAGGAGGAAGGAGGAGGAGAAGAAAGGGAGGAGAGGAAATGGGAGGAGGAAGAACTAATCTTTTAAAGTATCCTTTGCTTTGTGTACAATCCTTCAGAGTCCTTCACGGGTCTCTTCGCTCCTTCACGCATCCTACAGGAGTCATGGGAGGGCATTAAAAGTCCCACAGGATTGCTATAGTATTCCTAGGTATTTATAAGTACTTTGACAATCGCATGGGTGGCTCAAATAGGGATTAATAATAATATTACTAATACTGAAAATACAATACTGATCGTTGTATTGAAGTAATGATTAATCTAGCAATGCCCATCATATTTTTATCTCTTGTAGTAAGTTTTGTCTAATTTGGGGTTTTTAAGGAATATCTGGAAGTATCATGTCATTGTGAATTGGCTGAAATAGGGACTTCTAATCATTGTAACTGAAAACTGACTCTAGATTCATGTTCAGCATGCCCGAAAACTGTTTGGAACAAATTTTCAAACAAATCTATTTTTCAAAATATAATGCAAATTTTGCAAGGGGTATGCCTTGATTTGTTTTTTAAATCTCATTTTTTTCAATAAGTTAAAAACTATGGCAGATACGTGAAAGAGGTATCGAGAAGTAAATATGAAGCAGCACCACCCGCCCATTCCTTCCCTCACGGCTAACAGGAGAGAAAGATAGAAAACAAATCTTACACCATGGATAAAAATAATTATATTGCACGGTGATATTTTCTTTTTAGAGCAAAGATATAAAATAAACGACTTTTTGTTCCACTATCTAAGCCAAACAAGGGAAGCAAGAACCCACAGTCAGTAATAATAACCACCCCTCAAACAGTTACATTGCCTTGATACATTCGTAGATTTTTATGACGATTACAGAAAATATAACAGCGGCATATATAATATTGCAGTCGAAGTACTTATCAAATCTGTTCTTTAGGACTTGTAACTGTCATACTCTCCAAGATAATGAAGGCAAGAGCATTCCACGTGTTTACGACGCGATTGAGGGGGAAAAATATCTGGGCTTCTTGTGACGAAAATATTTTACCAGCTAACTGTCTTAGAATTGTGAGAGAGAAGGATTACATAGGATTACATAGGAATAACAGACACCAGGAGACCTATTGGTCCATAGCGAGGGTATCTGCTGAACTACATACTACTAACTATCAACTACTTGTAAGAAAACAGTTGGAAAATGATACCATGTCCCTAAAGAGGATAGGAACATGGAAGTTTCATAGTGCAGAATGATAGGATATGAAAAATACTAACTACAACTACCACTACCACTACAACTAATCGATACGGGGGACTAGATACGAATTCGCACTATCAATACCCATTTACTTTACAGTGCGCGTCAAGTCTGTTTTTGAATGTAGTTATTCTGTTGGCTCCAACAACATTTGCTGGTAACTTGTTCCATCGATCAACGACTCTAACATTGAAATAATTTTTACGGAGATCGGTGATGCAACGTTGACCGTTTAGTTTTAAACCATTATTTCTTGTTGTCACTTG
>JACEEZ010019251.1:52500-55000 GCA_016584305.1 Chionoecetes opilio | reverse complement strand
AAGATGCGCCCTCGCTTTTTTGCACCGTGTTTTGCATTCCTGCAGGACGACCAAGCCACCGCCATTAGTGCCGGCATGCAGGGCTGCAGGATGCCGCCTGCATGCGCCTCGCCGCATGATTGCAGCGCGGCAAGAGAGTTATTGATGAATGTTTTGACGGTTATCTTCACCTGAGCCACCAGTCAGGTTCTCGCCGCGCCGCATACTGCCACATACTGACCTTCCTGCTCCATTAATCTTACAGCTCAATCTTTCAAATATTACGCTGAATATTTCACCAGGATCACGCAGCACTTCCTTGTTCCTTCTATATAGTCGACGTGACTCCAGGTGATAGCATACACCGGCGATCAGGACGTCAACCCTGATATAAACAGACGGGAGGAGCGAACGATCCTCAGCGCCGCCACGGACAGACAAACCCGCCGCCTGAGGAATAAGTCTTGCATTCGGGGACATTCAGTTACTATACGAGGCTGAAACTCTGGCATTGTATAGTCAGTTCAGCAGCCAGACCCGTGCATGTGTTCCCTGTCAATGGAGGCTAAATGATTCTGTGCCTTTTTTCATATTTTTATTATTTATTATTATATTTTTTAACATCCCAAAGGACTGGCCAAGGGGAAAAGAAGAGGTAACAAAAAGGCCGCCAAGACAGCCTGGCCTCAAACAGCAACTTAAATTGTACTAACATTAATGAATGCAACGAACGCCACAATGATACAAGGAAAAACACTACCAGTACATTGCTACTTTATTGTGCAAGTGTTGTCTGCCTTGGTACGTATAACACGCATGGTATTTAGATCATGAATATTTACACTGATGGAAACCACTTGCTGTATAAGTGTCTTTTGGCTTGACTTGGAGACACACAGAGATAGATAGATAGATAGATAGATAGATAGATAGATAGATAGATAGATCATTTACAGAGTTTCAGACATAGAGACACTTAGCAAATGAATGTCTGTCTGAGTATTATAAATATTTACATCAGGTGACTTAACTCGTGCAGGTAAAGGGCAAAGGTCGCTATAATGTATATAATGGATGATTCATAAGCTTGTTACATACTTTAGATAACGTTAATAGAACATTGGGGTTTTCATTAATATAGATAAGGAGGGCATGGTTTCCTTTGTCGTAACTAGACTCGTTATATTAAAAGTAGGTTAAGATACACGATAAATGTCCTCACCACCACCACCACCACCACCACTAACACCATCACCACATTAACCCCAACCACAACCTTCACCACCACTACTACCATCATTACCACCACTAACACCATCACCACATTAACCCCAACCACAACCATCACCACTACTACCATCTCCACCACTACCACCATTACCACATTAAACCCAACCACAACCATCACCACTATTACCACCACAATCACCACCATCACACCCCCAACACAAACCGATATCTCTCTTCCCCTCCTCTTCCCCCAAACGCAATCACCCCCACCACACCACCACACCACCACACCACACAACATCTCATCCCCCTCAACCTATCCCCCTCCACACCTCACCACCACCACCTACCACACTACCACCCCCCCAACACAAACCAATATCTCACTTTCCTTTTCCCCCAAACGCAATCACCCACCACCACCACCACAACATCTCACCCTCAACCTATCCCCCTCCACACCTCACCACCACCTCAACCACACCACCACACCTTCCCAAATGGTTATAATCCACTCTATCACCTCCTCCACCTCCTCCTCCTCCTCCTACTCATCCATATCTGACCTCACCATCCACCACCACCACCACCACCGCCGCGACGGACATAATCTGCCCGTTATGGAAGGCTGCCTCGGTTGTTAACAAGAGTGCTAACTGACCAAGGGCGTCGTTAGTGGGTAAAGGCAGGTTGTTAGAGGGGTGTTAAACGAGTGATAAGGGGAGACGTTGCTATTTTTGTTGACATCTACGAATTATGGACCAAACTGGACATTGGATTAAGGAAATAAATGGATATAATACATGGTCATGAAAATATACTGAGGAAGAGATTTGTGGAAGAGTAGAGTGAGGAGAGAATGAATTAGAGAAAACAAAATTTAGGGAAACACGGGGGGGATTTTGTGTGTGGTGTGTGTGGGGTGTGTGTGTGTGTGTGTGTTGACCTCCCTTTAACAATTAACACGATTACCATTCCCAATACAAACCACCATCCACTCATCCCCTTCAGCTGTCCACCCCTCTTGTTTGAAGGTCAGTTTAGTATAAAATTCTGGAGTCAGTGCAGAACATTTAGACTATATATAGACATATCGTATGCCGCAGATATCGATAATACGACGTAACAATACAGCCAGAGAGTAGTAGTATGTAGTTTAGAAGTAGTAAAGTATAGCAACAATTAGTGTATTAGTTTAGCTAGACGTATTTAGAAGTTTATGGTATAGTATTATACCTCCTATCTCCCAATCAGAATGACTCATCACACACACTATCACGCACGAACATAA